>VCKV01000353.1:0-168134 GCA_005876975.1 Drosophila orena
TGTCAATAAAGCTGTTCGAATCTGAAACTCTGTCTTCTCTTTGGTCGGGCAATCACTTAAATCATAAATTTGATGGGACGAACAAACAAACTCTCTCAGCTAGCCGTTGCAATTCGTAGCGATCTAAGAAAGCGGTTCGTTACAAACCCTTGTGAAAACTAAAATCTATATTAAGAAAAACTAAGAAGAAAAATAATAAATTTAGACGTTATTAATAAGTAATAAGTAAATAAATAAAATACAAGCTAAGATTCCTAAAGACAGACCGTTGCAAATTGTCGCGAGCAGAACCAAGAAAAACAGTTCGTTACATCTGGCGCCAAACGTGATTGTCCTGGTCAAGGAGCCACGATTAAGAAGAGTAACGCCGTGTCCAAGAAGTAGGAGGAGCCTCAGATCGGAGACACGGGAAGCACGGTGCTGTTAGACAGAGCTGGGGACGATTCCTAAAGAGAGGAAGGCGGAAGACGATACGGTGTATCGTAACTTCCGGTAGACGAGCGAAAGAAGGCGTCAAGCGCGGAGGAGAAGCCAGTTATTATAAATACCGATATACCGATAATTATAAATTTACACAAAATATTTTTGGAATCTTTAAATTGAAATAGTATTAGGGATTACTAGAAGCTTTATTTAATTTAATAAAAATTGTCATATACCCAGTGAGTTATGTAACTGGTCCATCAATGTACAGCTAGAATAAATTAACGAAGCATGTACAATTTTTATAAAAAGCCGTTGCGGAAGAATTAACTCTATGCAGACACAGATATTCTCTAGCTAATAATGAATACTTAAATAACTTCGATCCAATTGCGCCTAATATTTTTTTTATATATAATTATATGTTGGTAATTTCCATAAGTCAAAAAAATATAATTTTTATTAACTGAATAATTACAACACTTTACTTTTGGAGAACACCAACCATCTTAATTTAAGTCTCAAACTGAACTCTACTTATTGACTTAGATTGATTGACGTTCAAGCCTCGGGCTCGAGCTTTTCAATATATGGGCTTGAAGAGAGAGAGCTTTGGAGTTATCTGCATTTCTCTTGGATTCAAGTGCATTCGCTCTTGGATATAAGTGCTCTTAGATTCTTAAGATTTTGTTTATTGAAATTAAAAACTTTTGTTTTTGAGTTTGCAAGTCCGAACTTCAAACGTGGGAAAGTGACAATTATTTGGTGTTTAGACAAAGAATGTTTAGTCTACCAGTGGGTGATTTGTTTCAATAACACCCTGTATTTGTATTACACTCTGGTTCTTATCTGTTATTGCTTGGGGGTACATAATGGGTAGTGTGGGGTGTATTGGTTATACTGTGTATATGCTCAGTAGGCATATGCTTAAGTCTGAGGGACTTGAGGATATGTCACTCCTATTGACTTTGGCCTGTCCTCAGGTCGTTAAAATTGGATACATCATTATATTGTGTTCGGGTTGAATGTGTTCTTTTACATTGGGTTCTGGTGTCGAATTTCCTTCGTTTTGTTTAGAATATTTTACAATAAGTTTCTTAGGGATACTCTTGAACTTATATGCTAGGTACAGGGTTAAGCTTATTATTAGTAATGTAAATTGTTTGCGTAAAATCTGCTAGATTGTTTGAAATTATGAATTCATCAATTTGGATTGTACAATTTTTAATCTTCACGATGTTATTTCCTGATATTACAATTTTGTTGTTAGTGCAATCTTGATTGATAGCTGTTTCTGGTAGATTCCATGTAATTAGTATATTCGGTTCTATGTACTTGATCTGAAAACTTTTATGAGTCTAGTGTATTTACACTGACTTTCTTCTTGTTTGATTAGTCCAATTATACATTTGTCATATATTACTAACTCTGTATTCTTATGGTATACTTGATTATTGAAAATATAAAACTTATCAAAAATTTGCTCAGTTAGAATGTAACCTTGTTCGTCTGGGTAAGGCACTACTTGAAAGATTGGAACCTTTGTGATTTCGCTTGGAACTTGGGAAATAATAAAAATCTCGTTTGTATTTGTTTTAAGCCAAGTTGATGTTCTTATCTTTATCATTTTTTCTGATTTTATTTGTTTCAAGTAATCATGTTTTAATAGTTTTGGGTTAAAGATTCCTATCCTAGTTAGCTGCATTCCTAATTCGATATCCTCTATATATTCTGTGAATTGTTGTAAATTGAATATTAATATCGCGATCTGTTGGTCCTTTTCTTTCTTTATTCTGAGCTTGTTAATAATGTCTATACCGCTGATGATTACATCTATAACCATGTTTAAGTCGTGGGTTTTCACGGAATTTTCTAAAAGGTTGTTGATATTTTCTTCCAAATCATCCCTATCGTTCTGGTCTAAGGTGCCAAATAAATATTTTAACGCTGTTCCTACTACATTTAAAAGGCCTCTTTTACTTCGTTTAATGATTCTTATCCCATTGATTTCCCGTTTTAGTTTCTCGGCTAGATATTGAATTTGGGGCACGTTTGAAAAATTATTTGCCTCTTCTACTAGGTTCTCAAATGTTAGCATTGTCTTTGTTATGTTTATGCTTAAGTAATGGTATTCGTAGCCGTTCGTAATTTCTATTGTTCCTGTTTGGAATATAAGGTATCCATTCCTTGCACTGAGTGGGTTTACTTCTATATTACTTGATTGGACCATGGTGATAAGGGGTATCATATAAATAAGTAATATGGGAAGTATGTGGCATCGCTTAACTCTCTTCGGGTTGTTTGGAATTATCGTATTTACTATTATTAATTTTCTTCTGCTTTTTAAATTTTGACTTATAGTGTACGATTTTCCTACCGCGATTTGTCTCTTCGAAATGTTTTTCGTCTAATTGTTCAATTTGTCCTGTTTTCCTGAATGGGTTGGTTACCTTGCTTTTTACAAGTGGGGTTTGTCTATATCTTGTGTTAATTTCAAACTCATGACTCTTCTCATTAAGTTTATTGATTTTGTCGATTTTATTTTGCTGGACATTAAAGACAGGGCTTCCTGCATACAAAAAGATGTCTGCCGGAGTTCTTTTGGTAGTGTTATGTTTAGTTTTGTGATTGTAGACATATAGGATTGTTTCAAATTTTGTACATCTATCCTCTATATTTTGTTCGCTGCCAATGATTCTTAGTTTCTCGTTTACTGTTTTATGGAATCTCTCTATATCGGATACTCCGTTTTTACTTGTAGTGACGGATATGTTTACGCCTTCAGATCTTATCCAATTCTGCAGAGCTATGCACATAAATGCCGAGTCTTTGTCCGCTTTTATTTCTTGTGGTTTTCCCATGTCATTAAATATTTTCGGTATAGCTCTCTTTGCCTCTAACCAATCTCTACTTCTCACCGCAATGAATGATGCAAATTTCGAATAGATGTCTATGTATGATAGAAATATTTGGTTTCCGGTGAGATAGAAATATATTACGTATTTTTCTCTAACGTTGAATATCTCTGGAGTTGTTTTAAATGTCAATTTCGTATTTCTGTGTTCTGTTTTCGCTATATTACAGATTTCGCGTTCGTTAATGGATTAATTTTTGGCTATCTGGGAAATAGTATTCTTCTTTAAACCAGTTAGTGGTTTTTTCTATTCCCGGGTGTAGTTTTTTTTTATGCCTTGTTAATATTAAGTCTTTAAATTCGGCGTATGTTAGGATACCTATTAGTTTTTTGGAACATCTTAGTATTTTGGTAAGGGCTTATGCTTTCAGTGTATGGAAAATCAGAAAATCCTTGTTATTAGGGAAGTAAATAGCGCTGCTCTTAGTGCACAAATATTCCTTAATGATGTTTTTGGCGACTTGAACTGTCATTTGTTTTTATAGATTATCTTGATTTTTAACTTTTGAAAATAGTGGCTTACGTTGCTCGTGTCGTTGTTTCCTTTTTCTAGTTCTAGCTGTCTAGAGAAATAATTAAGTGGTCTTTCGGTTATTGATATGTAATTTAAATTATCTGCACTCGCGCTGCGAACTGTTGCGTTTGCGCTATCTGCGTCTTCACCTAGCATGGCTTCTTCGATGTTTGTGCGGAAAAGAGCGTCGGCTACATGGTTTTCTTTGCCCGGAAGATATTTAATTTTGTAATCGAATTCGTTCAGTTTTATTTTCCATCTTATGATGGCTTATGATCACTCAATATTTCAAATGGTCTACCGAATATCTCAGACCGGAAATATTTCGTTGCCCAAACGACAGCTAACAATTCTTTCTCGATTGTAGCGTAATTGATCTCATGCTCATTTAATGTTCTACTGGCATAACAGATGGGTTTATGATTTTGAGATAGCACAGCACCAATAGCTAAATTACTTGCATCAGTTGTCAGAGAGAATGGCTTTGAGAAATCTGGATATATTAGTATGGGGTCTGAAGTTATTAAAACTTTTAACCTTTCGAATGATTCAATGTAGTCTTTACTTTTGGTATTGATTACTGCACTTTTCTTTAGTTTAAAGGTCATAGGCATACCTTGGCAAAGTTGGAAAATTTGTGATGGCATTAGTTTTATTTGCATTGGGTTTGATGCCGTTTGTGGTTACAATGTGTCCCAGGAATTCGGTTTCCTTTTTCATGAACTCGCATTTGTCTAGCTATAATTTTAAATTAGCATCCCTGAGTTTCCAAGAGACTTTCCTTAGAGATAGAATGTGTTCCTCCAATGAAGTGGAGTAAATTATAATATCATCCAGGTATACTAAGCAGTCCTTGTAGATCAAATCTTCCAGAAGATTGTTCATACATCTCTGAAATGTTGCAGGGGCATTTTTCAAACCAAAGGGCATACGTGCATATTCGTAATGTCCGTGTTTGGTTGAAAAAGCTTTTTTCGTGATGGAATTCTTATCCATTTGAATTTGGTGAAAACCTTTGTAAAATATTGGCATCGTCCAAGTTTATCCAATATCTATCATTCTAGGGATGGGGATTTTGTCGTTGACAGTTATTTCGTTGAGATTCCTATAATGCACTACTAACCTAAATTTCTGTTTCCCAGAGGCGTCTGCCTTCTTAAGGACCACCCAAATGGGAGAACAATAAGGTGACTTCGATTTGCGAATTATACCTTGTTCTATCATTTCATTAATTTGTTTGTTGACTTCTTGATCAACGCTTTGGGGGTATTTATAAGGTTTTCGGTAAACTGGATCTTCGTGTTGAGTTTTGATAACATGTTTAATAGTTCTTGTGAAGGTCAAATTTTCTCCTTCTTTGTACTGAATGTCTCTTTTCTTTAAACGGTTAACTTCTACATTTAGATGTTCGAGTCTGTATTCATTACATTCGCGTAATTCATTATTTATCGCGAAGTTGACTATATCTTTGTCAACTGACTTTGGATCAAAGTATCTTACATCATTGTCCATTGTGTCAATGTTTACTTTTGGAGCGAGGCATTTTGCTGATGCGGTCTCCTTCTTTTGTTTAAGCTTGGGTATATAGCGAAAACAGAACACAGAAATACGAAATTGACATTTAAAACAACTCCAGAGATGTTCAACGCAAGAGAAAAATACGTAATAGATTTCTATGTCACCGGAAACCAAATATTTCTATTATGCATAGACATCTATTCGAAATTTGCATCATTCATTGAGGTGAGAAGTAGAGATTGGTTAGAGGCAAAGAGAGCTATAACGAAAATATTTAATGACATGGGAGAACCACAAGAAATAAAAGCGGACTAAGACTCAGCATTTATGTGCATAGCTCTGCAGAATTGAATAAGATCTGAAGGCGTAAACATATCCGTCACTACAAGTAAAAACGGAGTATCCGATATATAGAGATTCCATAAAACAGTAAACGAGAAACTAAGAATCATTGGCAGCGAACAAAATATAGAGGATAGATGTCCAAAATTTGAAACAATCCTATATGTCTACAATCACAAAACTAAACATAACACTACCAAAAGAACTCCGGGTGACATCTTTTTGTATGCAGGAAGCCCTGTCTTTAATGTCCAGCAAAATAAAATCGACAAAATCAATAAACTTAATGAGAAGAGTCATGAGTTTGAAATTAACACAAGATATAGACAAACCCCACTTGTAAAAAGCAAGGTAACCAACCCATTCAGGAAAACAGGACAAATTGAACAATTAGACGAAAATCGTACACTATAAGTCAAAATTTAAAAAGCAGAAGAAAATTAATAATAGTAAATACGATAATTCCAAACAACCCGAAGAGAGTTAAGCGATGCCACATACTTCCCATATTACTTATTTATATGATACCCCTTATCACCATGGTCCAATCAAGTAATATAGAAGTAAACCCACTCAGTGCAAGGAATGGATACCTTATATTCCAAACAGGAACAATAGAAATTACGAACGGCTACGAATACCATTACTTAAGCATAAACATAACAAAGACAATGCTAACATTTGAGAACCTAGTAGAAGAGGCAAATAATTTTTCAAACGTGCCCCAAATTCAATATCTAGCCGAGAAACTAAAACGGGAAATCAATGGGATAAGAATCATTAAACGAAGTAAAAGAGGCCTTTTAAATGTAGTAGGAACAGCGTTAAAATATTTATTTGGCACCTTAGACCAGAACGATAGGGATGATTTGGAAGAAAATATCAACAACCTTTCAGAAAATTCCGTGAAAACCCACGACTTAAACATGGTTATAGATGTAATCAACAGCGGAATAGTCATTATTAACAAGCTCAGAATAGAGAAAGAAAAGAACCAACAGATCGCGATATTAATATTCAATTTACAACAATTCACAGAATATATAGAAGATATCGAATTAGGAATGCAACTAACTAGACTAGGAATCTTTAACCCGATACTATTAAAAGATTGTATTGTATTATCAAGATATATCGTAAACCATTTTACATGCAATACATTAAGCCTAATATACTTATTACTTGAAAAATGGGTCGTGAAAAACTTTATCCAAATTGTAACAATTATTATTATTATTATTATTATTGAAAATAACAAAATTATAAAAATATTCAATTGTACAGCAGGGTCAAAAGAACTATCAATATCAAATAATATTCAACAATACACAAACCTAATATTTACCGAACATAATTTTTTAATGTTAAACCAATTTCACACACCAATATAAACCAATTTATAAGATATATGATTATGGTAAAGAATAAAAATTATAAGATCTATATAGTAGCATATGTACCATAGTATAACACTTTGTCACACACACACACCACACACACAGTACATATGTACCACTTGATCACACCCACCCAATCCATTTGCCCTAACACATAAGTCAGATCCCAAGCTCTTGGTGACAATAACAATTTCGGCCGCGTTAACATAAACAATTGATTCATAGACATAAACATCCGCCGATGCCGAAATTCGTCATTCCCACTAAGCAACCAAATAGCTTACGCAGCACAAATCCTGGTAATTTTCCATGCGCAACTCTCTTAAAGAGCGCAACCCATTTGAATAGAGAGGAGAGCCTTCAAGCTCATATAAACAAAGTCGACCAAGGGTTTGCTAAGCGTTCAACTCACACTCCAGATTTAGTTCTAATTCATCCACTATACCATTAAGACGTGAATTGACTCCGATTCAAAGTTGTATCATTATCTTGAAATAAAAACTTATATTTTTTTCAAAACTTGCAACCGCGAACTCGTTATTGGCGCAGTCGGTGGTCCTTAACTTATAGTGACCAACAAAGAACCTTCGTGTGTGATTTAACTTCAACTTTGTGGCTAATCAATGCTACAAGAAGTAACTATCCGCCAGTCATACAGTGCTTAATAATTAAAACCGCTTCAACTTGGTAGCCCACCATAATAGTGTGACCGCTACTAGAAGAAAAAATTATTATTACATAAGTGCTGCAAAGACAAGACCACTAAAGGGTAACTGAAGCCCCAGGTTTTGCATATCAACCAAAGACAGTGTGTAGCCCGCAAAACAAAAAGCGTGACCGCTACGAGGAGTGAAAAATAAAATAAAATCAACAAACAACAAAAACAAGAGAAACAACAATGGCACTACCACAACAACAAGTGCAACTACTCTCCGAGAATCATCTGAGCCAGGCTCTTGGTCAGATTCGACAGGTACCAACATTTACCGGTACGACACTGGAACTGAGCTCGTTCATAAGAAGAATAGAGTTCATACTTCAACTATATCCATCAACTGACGTCCGTCAGTCACACGTACTCTTCAGTGCAATCGAAATGCAAATTGGAGGCGACGCCCAACGAGTATCCCAGCTCAGTGCAGCTAATACATGGCCGGAATTGAAGGAAGCCCTAATCGCCGAGTTCAAGACCCAGACACCATTTGAAGAGCTTTTGAGACGACTATATAACACCCAATTCAATGGATCAGTTCGTAAGTTCATAGAAGAACTTGAAGCAAAATGCTTTGTAATAACAAATAAGCTAGCTTTAGAAAATAATGATCTACATAATCACATTTATACAAACGCAATGAACGATACAGTAAAAAATGTAATTATTAAAAAGCTCCCAGATAGACTCTACATGCAATTAGCCAGATTCGATATAACAACAGTCAGTAAATTAAAGCAAATTGTACAGCAGGAGGGTTGTTATGACAGTACATGGTCCGATCACCCAAAATTCCAAAATACTCAAAATACCCAATATAAAAATCAGTACAGCCCAAACTATAACAACACTTCAAATAATCAAAATAAAAATCAAAATTATAATCAAACATCAATTAGCCAAAATAAAAATCAACATATGAACAAAAACAATAACAGCCATGACCAGCCTTTCGAATACCTATTCCAAGAATTTAAGCAAAAACTCAACCAAGCACAGACACAAAATCCTTTAAATTATTCCTCCAACTATCAACAAAATCCAGTTTCTTCATCCGCTCCGAATCCGGCAACAAAAAGGCAAAGACCTAGTACCAGCGGGCATTCAAAAATGGATACGTCCGAAAATTTTCATCTACATGCCTCGGACGAAGAAAAAGACACAATTCCTTCATAAATATTGTTTTAAACAATATACCGCTCCGATGTGTTATAGACACTGGGTCTACAATAAACATCATAAGAGCAAACATTTTTAATTTCCCGGTTAAAACTACTAATTTACAAACACATACCATTAACGGCACAATAACCCTAAAGAAAATCATAATTCTAAAACCAAGTAAGCTTTGCCCTACTAAACAAGTTTTTTATATTCATAATTTTTCCGAAAATTACGATATGATATTAGGTACAGGGTTCCTAGAAGACGCCAACGCCCAAATAAACCTTGGCAAAATAAGTGTAGTTTTAAACAACAACAGTTTCTTAATGGACTACCTACCAGAACGAGAAGGTAGCCTAGAAGACAACCCCGACTATGTGAATGTTTCACCGCCATCATTATCCACTGATGATGAAGCCACAAATTATGCAATAGGAAACGAGATAAGGGAATCAAATGAATTCAGGATTGACCATCTAAATAAAGAAGAGTCAAATGCCCTTACTAAAATTCTTCAAGAATTTAGGGACATACAATACAGAGAAGGTGAAAATTTGACCTTCACAAGTACTGTAAAGCATGTCATCAAAACTAAACATGAAGACCCAATCTATAGGAAACCTTATAAATACCCCCAGGCCTACGACAAAGAAGTCGAGGTACAAATCAAAGAAATGATTAAACAAGGCATTGTTCGAAAATCGAACTCACCCTACTGTTCCCCTATCTGGATAATACCGAAAAAAAGCGATGCTTCTGGTAAAACAAAGTTCAGATTAGTAATCGACTATCGCAAACTAAACGAAATTACTATTGATGATAAATACCCAATTCCTGTCATGGATGAAATACTAGATAAGCTAGGTAGGTCTCAATATTTCACTACCATAGATTTAGCAAAAGGTTTTCATCAGATCCAAATGGATGAAAGCTCGATTCAAAAAACAGCTTTTTCCACAAAAAATGGATATTACGAGTACACTCGAATGCCGTTTGGACTGAAGAACGCACCTGCAACATTTCAACGTTGTATTAACAATCTATTAGAAGACCTAATTTACAAAGATTGTTTAGTTTACATGGACGATATAATAGTTTTTTCCACTTCATTGGAAGAACACTTGTTATCTCTACGTAAAGTATTTGCTAAATTACAAGAAGCTAATCTAAAGTTACAACTTGACAAATGTGAATTTATGAAAAGAGAAACAGAGTTCTTAGGACACATTGTAACTACGGAAGGCATAAAACCCAACCCAAATAAAATAGAAGCCATACAGAAATTCCCATTACCTAAAACTAATAAAGAAATAAAATCATTTTTAGGACTTTGCGGTTTCTACCGTAAATTTATCCCTAACTTTGCAAAAATTGCTAAACCAATAACACAAAAACTAAAAAAAGGTTCCGTTATAAATTCTAAAGATACCGAGTATATATCAGCCTTCGAAAAATTAAAATTTTTAATTATGTCCGAACCAATATTAATTTATCCAAATTTCGAAAAAACATTCTCATTAACCACAGATGCAAGCAATGTCGCTCTAGGTGCTGTATTATCACAGGATCGTAAACCCGTTTGTTACGCTAGCCGTACTCTCAATGAACATGAACTTAATTATTCAGCAATAGAAAAAGAACTTTTAGCTATTGTTTGGGCCACTAAATACTTCAGGTCCTATCTTTTTGGTCGTAAATTCCAGATTCTTAGTGATCATCAACCTTTAGTTTGGCTCGATAATATCAAGGAACCAAACATGAAACTCCAAAGATGGAAAATCAGACTAAATGAGTTTGATTACCATATAAAATATGTGCCAGGAAAAGAAAACCATGTCGCCGACGCACTTTCACGTGTAAAAATAGAAAACTTCTACGGCGAATCTCCCACTTCAGCCGCTACCGTACATAGTAGCCATGAAGATAACCAAAATTACATTTCCTTTACGGAAAGACCAATAAACTACTATAATAGACAAATAGAATTTGTCAAAGACGACAATAACAATACAGATATAAGAAAATATTTTCATAAAACAAAACTAAAAATCCATTATAAAGAAATGACAAGCGCATATGCAAAAGAATTAATAAAAGAATATTTGTGTACAAAAAATAGCGTAATTTATTTTCATAATGAAATAGATTTCCTTACATTTCAAAACGCCTTCTTAGAAATTGTCAGTCCGAACAACATAACTAAAGTTATGAGAGCAACCAGTAAATTAATAGATATTGAAACATATTCAGAATTTAAAGAAGTAATAATAAAAACCCAGAGAGAACTCTTACATCCAGGTATAGAAAAACAAACCAAAATTTTTAAAGAAAAATATTACTACCCAGACTATCAAAAGTTAATACAGAACATTATCAACGAATGTGAAGTGTGTAACATGTGCAAAACAGAACATAGAGACACTAAATTAAATTACGAGTTAACGCCAGAAATTTTCAATCCTAGAGAAAAATATGCTATCGATTTTTATTTAATCGATAATAAAACATTCCTGTCATGTATTGACGTTTATTCCAAATATGCCGCCTTAATTGAAGTCAGCTCTAGGGATTGGCTCGAAGCAAAAAGAGCTCTACTTAAAATTTTTAATGAAATGGGAAAACCGTCCGAAATAAAAGCCGATAAAGACTCAGCATTTATGTGTGCTGCATTACATTTATGGCTAAAGTCCGAAAATGTTCACATTAACGTCACAACAAGTAAAAATGGAATTTCAGACATTGAGAGATTTCATAAAACTGTCAACGAAAAGTTAAGAATTATAAGCACTGAGTCCGACCCAGAGAATAAAATAACAAAATTTGAAACCCTACTCTATGTTTATAACCATAAAATTAAACATAATACAACAGGTAAAACACCAGCAGATATTTTTATATATGCAGGAACACCTGCACATGACACCCAGCAAGAGAAAATTAATAAAATAAATAAATTAAACGAAAATAGACATAGTTATGAAGTAGATACCAGATATAGACAAGCACCATTAGTAAAATCAAAGACAACAAACCCATATAAAAAGACAGGAGAAATTACACAGATTGACGAAAAACATTATGAAGAGAAAAACAGAGGCAGGAAAATAACCCACTATAAATCAAAATATAAAAAGAAAAAGAAAATTAATGAAACTAAATATAACAATAATTCCAGCACAACCCAAAACGACCAAGGCAATCCAACATAATTACACAATTTTGATGATCCTTTGCTATTTTCTATTATGTTTTATCCAACATGTCCAAGGACAAAATCTTGAAGTTAACCCAATTCAAGCCAAAAATGGCTACCTTATATTTAATACTGGATCAATAAGTTTACCAATCAATTACGAGTATCACTATGATAACTTATGATAACATATGATAACTTAGTAAAACAATCAGAAGAATATGAAACTTTATCCCAAGTTCAATATTTAGCAGAGAAATTAAAAAGAGAAATGACTGGCATTAGAATAGCAAAGCGCAGCAAACGCGGCTTAGCTAATTTTATGGGCACAATTTATAAATACCTTTTTGGAACCTTAGATCAAGCAGATAAAGAAGAGCTAGAATATAAAATTCAAAATTTGTCCGAAAACAGCGTCCAAGCTAATGAACTCAACGAAGTCATAAAAACAGTAAATGAAGGCATAACATTAATAAATTTATTAAGTGCATTACATGAAAGCGATCAAAGATTAAACATTTTATTATTTAATTTACAACAGTTTACTGAGTATGTAGAAGATATTGAACTTGGAATGCAGTTAACAAGACTTGGCATTTTTAATCCTAAATTACTAAAACATGATTATCTAACAAATATAAACTCAGAAAAACTTCTACATATTAAAACTTCCACTTGGCTGAAAACGGATACAAATGAAATTCTAATATTTTCCCATATTCCAAAAGAAATAATTAAGACCCCAATCTTTACAATAATTCCATATCCAGATAATAATCAAAACATTTTAATAGAAAATGTACAAAATAAATTTTATGTTCAAAATAATCAAACTTATTTGGCATCTACAAAAACTTTAATAATAAACAAATGCTTAACGGGCATACTTAACCAATTCAATACAGAATGCAGATATGTAAAAACTCATAAAGAGTTTGAAATCAATTATGTCGAACCTAATATAATATTAACTTGGAACTTACCAAAAACCATACTTAACCAAAATTGCATAAATAGAGATATAATAATAGAGGGAGACAACATAATAAAAGCTTTTAACTGTTCCATACAAATCGAAGACATCTCAATATCAAACACTATGTTAGATTACACACAAACGATTTATGTTAACAACAATATCACTAAGTTAAAAGCCCTTTCTTATATACAAGCTAAAGAAATTTTTGAAATCCACAATAAAGCAAACAATAAATTTCAAATAATTACATTTACTATTTTAATAGTTTTAGTTGTCATAATAATATTCTATTATATCTACAAATATAAGAATATACCTAAGAAAATTATAATCAAATTCAAAAGACAAGTACCCACATCAAATATTATAAACAATGATGTAACATAAATAGAAAATAATGTATCGAAAATAAAGGCGTACGCAGACGATGTTAAATTATGCCTGTCAATCTTGTCTAGACAGCTTTTTAAATATGGTCCCGTGATAACGTACTAAACTTGAATGACTCCAAGTGTAAAGTTATGACCTTTTATCGGGTCAACCCAATAAACGCGACTTACATTTTAAGTGGGTGCTCTTTGGACAGAATATCGCGGGTTGATGATCTTGGTATTTTTCTGGACCCTAAACTTACATTATCAGACCATATTTCGTCAATTGTGAATAAGACCAGAGTTGTGCTTTATTTTATAAAGAGGTTTTCAAATTTCATGATCCTAACATGACCAATACTTTATTTAATTTGCTACTCCATCCGATTCTTTAGATAGCGTCCACCTGGCGAGGTGGTGGCAAGCTTGGCCGCTTGCGTTCGTCGATCTTGCCAAGGACACCTGCTCCACTACAGACTGGCGGGTCCAATATTGCCGAGACGGTAGATGGGCAGGACACGCCAAAGCGGGCTCGGAACCCGAACAGTTCCTCCGGCTCGAGCCGATAGGCAGGTCCTATGTGCCGATAAGCTGGCGGAAATTGGACTGATCCTGGACCAGCTTATACTCCTGACCAACGTCAAGCAGGTGCGTCACATCAACGTCCAGATGAGAGCGATGTTTGCCAAGATAAAGGCCCTCCAGGAGGAGAGAGCTGGAAATGGAGGACGAACGAGGCAACGCAACAACAAATGCCGTCCCAGGATAAAAAAGCGAAAGCCATGGACAAACCTTAGCAAACCAACCCCAGCCCAAAAAAAAAGAGACAGCTTCGCACAAACGGACGTTCCCTACCCGTCGGATGCCCCTCAGAGTACCGGAGAAACCCAAGGCAGTCCAAGTACCACAGAGGAAGAAGCCGAGGGAGAAGAGAGCGAGCCCTCCAAAGCGACAGGCGACGACAGCGGAGGAAACCACGGCACAGCAAGCTGAAATCTAGAGCTGTGGCAAGCCAGACACATGAACGAAGGTGGAGACGAGGAAGAAAACACGCTTGTCGCGGAAACCCGACACAGTGATAGTGGAAGCGAAAGGTAAGACCTACAGCGAGCTCAAGGGACTCGAGGATGCAGTCCCTATCGGTTAGCGACTTGGACCCACTAGTCGCTGCAGAGGACCTTTCAAAAGCTTTTGCGGATCATGTCAATGTTGACCCAAGCTCAATAAAGCTGAAAAGCCTTCGACCTTTCTTCAAGAATACCCAAACGGCAACGATATGCCTGCCGTTTAGCTCGCAAGCGGTCCTGGCCAAGGGAAAGCTGAAGGTGGGATAGACAGTCTGCAGAGTTCGGCCACATTGTGGTGCGATGCAAGAGCTCTGCAAATCGCACCGACTGCTGTCTCAAGTGCGGACAAACCGAGCATAAGGTAGCTCGCTGCACACAGGATGCCAAATGCTTTCTATGCATCAGTGCCAGGACGCTAAGCACATTGCGGGCAGTAGAAGATGTCCTATAAGCACCAAGCCACCGAGAAAGTGAAGATTATCCAAATTAATCTCAACCACTGCGGAGCTGCGCACCATGAGTCAAACCATGCGCGACACTCAAGCTGACGTTGTTATTAGCGAGCCGTATAAAAAAACCCTGGGTATGGATTACATACTGGACGAGACGAGGAGCGCCGCGATCCTGACCAACGGGGTAAGCCGACTAACAAACCTGCGCATTGGCTCATTCTTTGTTGGGGGGTGGTTGGTGACCTGTGCCTACACAGCTGTTACCTAACACAACGCCTTACCCTTCAGGAGTTTTCAGCAATCCTAGATCAGCTGGCTAACGACGCAAGAGGAGAACGGATTGTGGTCATCGCTGGGGACTTTAACAACTGGGCAGAAGAATGGGGCTCAGTCCACACGAATGCAAGGGGACGAACCCTCCAGGAAGCTTTCGCTTCGCTGGAACTCCTCTCCTAAACACGGGATCGGAGCACACCTTCAGCAGAGCTGGAGCAGGGTCTCTAGTGGACCTCAACGCACTCAATGGTCCCTCAGCGATGTATACACGGCTAGTGACCACAAGGCGATAATCTGCGACATTATCAGCAGAAGACGAACCGCAGCCCCACCAAACGCAAAGGCACTCTAACCCAAGGACTTACGGAAGGCCTTTTCATAAGGCGCTGGAAAAGACAGAAGCTGGTACTGCTTCTCAAGCCAAACAAGCCTCCCGAGAGACCATTTTCATACAGGCCGATATGCCTGATTGACCACTTGCAAAGTTTTCGAGCGATGCCTTAGCAATAGACTGCATGTAGCCATCTCCGCTGCAGGGGACCTTTCGCCAATGCAGTTTGGCTTCAGGAAGGCGAGATCTACCGTGGACGCGATCGCTACGGTGAAGGAGATCGCCTCGAAGGCAGTGCTGCGACTAGGTGGAAAGGAGGCAGCAAGGAGTACTGTCTAGTGGTGACACTAGACATCCGAAATGCATTCAACTCGGCAAAATGGGACGTCACCATAGGAGCTTTACAAAACCTAGGCGTACCGGATGCATTGGTGGGCATTCTTAAGTCAGCGACCGAGTACTAGTCTACGACAAAAACGGAGGGACACTTGAGCACAGGGTAACCTGCGGAGTCGCACACTCGGGTCACTGCTGTGGAATGCAATGTACGGCGGGGTGCTGAGGTTACCACTGCTAGGAAGAACCAAGGTGATTGGCTTCGCGGACGACATTGCTATAATAGTAGTGGCAAAAACAGTTCGAGAAGCTGAGGGCCTTGGTAATGCATCTATTTGCACCATAGTGGAGTGGCTCTCATCGGTCGGTCTAGATATTGCAGACCACAAAACGGAGGCCGTGCTGATATCCAGCCGTAAGCAGGTTGAGACAGCCACCATCCAAGTCGGTGGCGTCATCATCACGTCGGCAAGAGCAATCAGGTACTTCGGAGTTATGCTAGACACCAGGTTGTAGTTTAAAGAACACCTGGCGGAGACGAATCAGAAGGCGGCGAGCGTCGCTAGGGCCCTTGCACGAATAATGCTGAATTGTAGGGGCCCAAGGCAGGGACGCAGGCTACTGCTACAGTCTGTCTGCAGAGCGACAGCAGTTTACGCAGCCCCCATATGGGCCGAAGCTACCAGGGGTCTGGAAGCGACGCACAGACCGTGTGCCCCCGAGAGTGTGCTCCGGTTTTTGGACAATATCGGACGACGCTGCGAATGAGATCGACGACGAGATAAAACAGATCGGAGGAGAGTGCGGCACTGCTCAGAGGAAGTTTTAGAAGTTACCTAACCAGGCTTGGCCACGATGATGACCGCAACTGCCCAGAATTCGGCGTCAAGGAAACCGCCGAGCACATTGTTTTTAATTGCCGGCGATTCGACCCGTCGACCCTAGGGGAGGGTATGATCTCGGACCAGTGTTTATGGGGCCGGTTCAGCAATTTCGCTGAAGCGGTTGCGTGCAGCTGAGAGGGAAGGATCCGCAAGGATACGTCCAGCTGAGTAACACAGAGCGCACCTGCGAAGCATAGCCTCGCGGTAGTACCGCAGGGACTCCAGGATCTTTCTTTCTTTTTATTCCCCAACCAACTTACCCCCCAAGGTCAAGAAGCAGACCAATAGCCAACCCCACAGCTCACGCGATACACCTAAAACAGGGGGACTGGCGACCGAGCTGGAGCGGTATAACTGCCACCGGGGAAGCATCCCACCCCAAATTCCTATTCTGTTCCTAAAAGGCAGGCGGAATGGTCTGCGTGTGAACCGTATCGGCCGGCAGTAAGACGAACACCTGGCAGAAGATGGAAATCTAGTTGGAATGCCTGTCTATAACAATACTGCTCCAGGTGGCAGCCACACATGTGGAAATCCACACCCGGCTAATTCCGAGGCTAGGCCACGGGTTCTGGAGGCCCTAACAATCATTCCCACCAAACCCACCACGCGGCGGCTCAATTGGCCGTCGGATTAAGCAATGTTACAAGTGCACCCACAGAGGTAGAAGAGGCATTGGAGTTCATCAAAGGGGCTAAGGTCCAAAGGACCCCACCCCTGAATCAATGCCACTGCGGCAATGAAGAACGCTTTCGCCAGACTTAAGGAGCTCCAACTGAAGCTGCGTGACAGACTACAGGAGACGGAATCTGTGCAACCTGAACGCACCTCAACGGTGAATAAGAGCCAGCAGACAACCCATCAAGGCTGTCCTAACAGACAGGAACCGAGTGCGAGGAACGCCGGTACCAGGTCAGCGCCTACCCGGAGCTCCGCTTTACGCCACGATTGCGGTAAAAATGACACAGGCGAGGTTACAACAGCGACCGACCGAGTGCCGCAGAAAGCGACTGCCGAGAGAGAGGCCTAATGCGCTGATCACCCCAACAAATCAGCTCGGCCAGGCAGAGGTAGCATGAAACCGCACCATTAAAATCATCGAGCAGTGGCTCAGTTCAATGGGGCTTAATCTGGCACCGGAGGCCGTCCTGATAAGCTCCAGGAAGGTTGTGGAGACGGCCACAGTCGAAATAGGCAGTGCCTCGATGGCCTCCTCGCGAGCTATAAAGTACCTGGGAGTAATGATAGACACAAGGCTTTCGTTCCGAGAGCACCTAGCCTACGTTAGCACGAAATCCGCAGGAGTCAACCGGTCGCTAGCCGCAATAATGCTTAACACTAGAGGTCCGAAATAGGTGAGCAGACGACTGCTGACTATGCCCCGGTGTGGGCAAAAGCACTCGAGGTAGATAGCTATGCGCAGGGTCTGACTGCTACGCACAGACTGTCGGCACTACGCATCTGCAGCGCCTTCAGAACGGTATCCAATGAGGTGGCACTGGTGATCGCTGGTATACCGCCACTAGACATAATCGCCCAGGAGAACAAATCGGTCTTCAACCAAACCCACAGTAGAGGACTCTCCTCCAGTGCGAAGAGGACGGTACGAGCTGAAGCAAGGCAGCGCACCCTGGAGACCTGACAACACAGGTGGTGTCATGGAGTAAAGGGCCGCTGGACGCAGCACCTGATACCCAACCTCAAGCCGTGGATAGAACGGAAGCACGGCGAGGTGACTTTCCACATAACGCAGCTGATCAGCGGACACGGCTGCCTCCGCAGCTATCTGAAACGCTTCGGCCACGAGGAGTCGGAGTGTCCCTGGTGTGATAGAGGACAGTGCAAAGCCGTGCTCTTCTCGTGCGAAAAGTTCGCTTGCGAGTGGAGGTCTTCGGAAGCTGTGCTTGGCGGCAAGCTGAGTGCGGGTAACCTAGTCCCATACATGCTGGAGGGTGAGGAGGAATGGCAGGCGGTCAACTGCTTTGCTGTGGCGGTAACATCCGAGCTCGGGAGAGCCGAGAGAGCCAGGAGGGAACAAGAGTGAGCCGATCCAGCAAGTCCTCGCGAAGCAATGCTTCACGGCCCTACCGCGGGGAGTTCTGAATTTGGTCGCATTTTGTTATTGTTTCAATAGTTTTATTAGTCTTTGTTTAATAAACGAATTAATAAAAAAAAAACACCCACACAATCACACAAATATCAAATGATACATTTGCCCAGCAACGCACTTAAACTTATAACCCTAACACATAAGTCAGACCCCAAGCTCTTGGTGACAATAACAATTTTGGCCGCGTTAACATAAGCAATTGATTCATAGACATAAACATCCGCCGTTGCCAAATTCGTTAAATCCTGGTAATTTTCCATGCGCAACTCTCTTAAAGAGCGCAAGAGAGCCACTCAAGCTCATATAAACAAAATCGACCAAGGGTTTGCTAAGCGTTCAACTCGCACTCCAGATTTATAATTATTTTTTTCGCTGTATACTTAATACGTGAATTGTCTCCGTTTCCGCAATTGTAAATTTATTTGAATAAATAATTTATATTGTTTTCTAAATAAATTACCGTGGATTCGTTATTGGCGCAGTCGGTGGTCCTAAATTTATAGTTCATTTTATACTTAAACTTTGTGGCTAATCAGTGATAGCTTAATAATTGCTTAATAATTAAAATCGCTTCAACTTGGTAGCTTACCATAAAGGTGTGACCGCTACTAGAAGTGAAAAAATTACATAAGTGCTGCAAAGACAAGACCACTAAAGGGTAACTGAAGCCCAAGGTTTTGCATATTAACCAAAGACAGTGTGCAGCCCGCAAAACAAAGAGCGTGAACGCTACGCTAAAGGTTTTACCTATAAAAGCGATAACCTACATAGCACTAATCTTTAATGCTATTTTAAGGGTTCAAGACGTGGAACTGGATGTTATTTTGATGATCCAGAAGCCTGGGAAACCAGAATTTGATCCTGAGTCGTATTGGCCTATAAGCCTCTTACCCTACCTTTCTAAATTATGGGAGAGACGTTTTGCCAATTGGATCAAATACATTATAAGACAAGGTAATATCTTGCCGGATCATCAATTTGAATTTCGAAAGGGACACGGCACAATAGAACAGGTCCACAGACTGGTAAAACATATAGTTCAGGCTTTTGACGACTGCCAGTACTCCAACGCTGTCTTTATTGATATGCAACAAGCCTTCGACAAAGTATGGCATGTTGGATTATTATGCAAGATAAAGACCCTCCTACCAGCGCCCTACTTCGATATTTTGAAGTCATATCACTGCTGATATCCCTTGCCCGAATCTCGAACTCGTGGAAGCACCCAACAAGGCTCTTATGGCAACCTATGCAGATAACATCGCAGTTGTGTATAACTCTGGGGACAGCAGAGAGGAAGCTAACGGACTACAAGAATACATTAATGCTCTGGCAGCCTGGTGTAAAAGGTGGAACCAAAAAATAAGCCCACTGAAAACAAGAAATCCATGCTTCATATTGAAAACGGACAACCTGAACACCCCTTCAATCCGGCTAGAAGGAGTTACCCTAAATCAGCCGCTGCAAGCAACATATCTAGGTATTACCCTGGATAAACGCCTCACCTTTGGACCACATCTCAAAAACGCAGTAAAGAAATGTGTGTACTGTTGTGGTTATACGGGATCCAGATTTGGGGAATTGCAGCCAAATCTAATTATAAACATATCCAGGTGATGCAAGATCGCACACTATGACAAATAACCAACTGTCCCTGGTAAGTACGTAACTCCACACTCCATAAAGACCTCAATCTTGACACAGTTGACGCAGAGACAAGTCGATACAGTGACAGATTACTGAGTCATAGCAGCCTTCCTACAAGACGTCTTATTCCTTCTCGACCTCTGAGACGACTCAAACGGCAAGGCTTTGCCAAGACATTTGGACAACAGTAAAAACTTTTCACTTCTGTTCCTACTTCACTTATTTTGATATAGTGTTTGGTAATACTTAAGAATATTTCCCCACCCTGTGATGTTAAGATACAATATTATATATTATAAGGTGTATATATATGGTTGTCAAATATCTCCCTTCCGCCTTTTTGTCTTTTGAATTTCGCGGCTATGTACAAAGCGCTACTATCTGGCATACATAATTTGAAAGGTCTTGACATAACCTACAAAACGACGCTATGCATGATTAGTTTGGATATTGCGTTCAACAGTTATAGCCGTGTAAACATGGAGTTCACTAACGCCGAAATTCGCGCTATTTTAAAGTTTTCCTTCGTAAAAGGCAAATCCGCTAGAGAAACGTTCCGTGAGATTAATGGTGTTTTGGGGGATGGTACTCTATCACTTCGAACCGCGGAGGAATGGTTTCGACGATTCAGAGCCGGTGAAAACGACACCATGGATAAGCCAGCCGGCGGAAGACCTGTGACGACAAATACCGATCAAATCATGGAATACATCGAGTTAGACCGGCATGTGGCATCTCGTGACATCGCCCAGAAAATGGGAGTTAGTCACCAAACCATTTTAAACCATCTGCAGAAGGCTGGATACAAAAAAAAGCTTGATGTTTGGGTGCCGCATGATTTGACGCAAAAAAACCTTCTGGACCGAATCAACGCCTGCGATATTAAACCTAATAAATATATATATGAAAGAAAAAAATAATAATAAACAATACAGTAAAAAATTTAATTATTAAAAAATCCCAGATAGACTATACATGCAATTAGCTAGATTTCATATAACAACAGTCAGTAATAAAACAAATTGTACAGATTGTTATGACAGTAATATCCAATATCCAGTTTCTACATCTGCTCCGAATCCGCCAACAAAAAGTCAAAGACCTACTACCAGCGGCCATTCCAAAATGGATACGTCTGAAAATTTTCATCTACATGCCTCGGACGAAGATGACGACACAATTCCTTCATAAATATTGTTTTAAACAATATACCGCTCCGATGTGTTATAGACACTGGGTCTACAATAAACATCATAAGAGCAAACATTTTTAATTTCCCAGTTAAAACTACTAATTTACAAACACACACCATTAACGGTATAATAACCCTTAAGAAAATCATAATTCTAAAACCAAGTAAGCTTTGCCCTACTAAACAAGTTTTTTATATTCATAATTTTTCCGAAAATTACGATATGATATTAGGTACAGGGTTCCTAGAAGACGCCAACGCCCAAATAACTTTTGGCAAAAGAAGTGTAGTTTTAAACAACAACAGTTTCTTAATGGACTACCTACCAGAACGAGAAGGTAGTCTAGAAGACAACCCCGACTATTTGAGTGTTTTACAGCCATCATTATCCACTGATGATGAAGCCACAAATTATGCAATAGGAAACGAGATAAGGGAATCAAATGAATTCAGGCTTGACCATCTAAATAAAGAAGAGTCAAATGCCCTTACTAAAATTCTTCAAGAATTTAGGGACATACAATACAGAGAAGGTGAAAATTTGACCTTCACAAGTACTGTAAAGCATGTCATCAAAACTTAACATGAAGACCCAATCTGTAGGAAACCTTATAAATACCCCCAGGCCTACGACAAAGAAGTCGAGGTACAAATCAAAGAAATGATTCAACAAGGCATTGTTCGAAAATCGAACTTACCCTACTGTTCACCTATCTGGATAGTACCGAAAAAAAGCGATGCTTCCGGTAAAACAAAGTTTAGATTAGTAGTTGACTATCGCAAACCAAACGAAATTACATTTGATGATAAGTACCCAATTCCTGTTCTGGATGAAATACTAGATAAGCTCGTGTAGCATATCACGAGTAAACAAAATACCAGGGTATTCTGTGGTGACCAGCTGATGGACGTTACGAGTTAGCACAGCACGCGTTGCTACCGGGTCTGCTCATTTCGGGTCGTTGGGGGGTTATTATAAAGAAGTACTATTCGTAAATGCTAGCTTGGCTTACATAAACATTACTTGATTTCGCGCGCTTGGGATCTAATAGGAATTCGCTCACTCAAATCTAAAACAAAAGATAAGAAAGCTAGGAAAAGAGGATCACAATAAAACACAGACAAACTAAAGCCTTGCGGCTTGAATGTCGTTGCTGTTGGTGTTATTACAGCAAACAAAAGTAGCCCACCCATCCATGACCATTACATCCGCACTATATGTAAACATTGTTTTAAATGGTCCCTATGCTCAACTCAACCGATTAATACCCTAACATATCTTAGATCGCAATGACCCCTATTCGATAAACTCTAGCAATAATTCATTTTCAATCTATACATTTTATTCATTATATAACTAATATATATAACTAATATAATAGAAACTAAATTTTATTTAATTAAAATTTAAAACTAATTACTCTAGTTTTAACGTTTTAATTTCATTTACTTTCATTTTAATATATTCAATCTAAAAAAATATGGCATAATAATAATAACATAATAATATAGTTTAGATATTCAAAGTATAGTCATAATAAGTATATATGTAGAAAGGGTATATAAAAAGGTAAACAATAAAAGTTACATCATTATCTAGCTCAGGCGCAGACAAAAGTGGTGGTCGTCGCAGAATTTTGCATCTTTGTTTTGATTCGTTTTCTTCTTACATATTTTTGGCTTTGCAGGCGCAATTCAGCTTTACTTTTTCCTTATTTTATTTCAGCTTAATTTTATGGTCAAAACACAATTAAATAAAAGAGTTGGAAAACTTACCGCTCCATTTCCAGACGGTCGAAAGCGCTTTCGGCGATTTGGCTGAAAAGGGGGGTTATGATCGAAGATGTACACATAATATTTGGTACCACTGATGTTTAACCTTCAATTTTCTTTTTTTTTTTTTTTTTTTTTTATTATAGTTTATTAAGATATACAGGATAGCTATGAACCCTTTTATTACCTTATTTTCTATTGTTTCTGCCAATAGACACTCCGGCTATAGGAAATATTTAATATAGCTTTTTCTAGTTTAGTCTAATACTCTCATGTTGTTATATAATTAATATTTAGCTATTAAGCTATTGTTATCTTTGCACTAAGTCTCTTGGTTGACGTCTTTTGATCCTCTGCCTCGGTCGAGTACTGGTGAGATCATTAGCGAGACGATTGCTGTGGTTCATCAGTCTTGAGTTGTACCGACTGGAGTGGAAGTTGATTTGATGTAGGACCGTAATTAGTTTTAGGTCCCTATGTAGCACGCTATTTCGAATGTACCACTCACAGCCTGTAATTTGTCTCGCTATTTTGTTCTGGGCCACCTGAATTTTTTTGATTTGGCTATCTCTTGCTATCCCCCAGATTTGGCAACCATATTGCCAGATGGGAGCAATGACCTGCTTGTATAGGGTGAGCTTATTTCGGGTGGAGAGTTTACTGTTGCTTCTTAGGAGCCACCAATGCTTTGTCACAGCTGCTCTCACCCTTATTTTGATGGCTGCTATGTGGGGAGCAAATGTGAGACGGCGGTCTAATGTTATGCCAATATATTTGGCCGTACTACACTGCTGTACCATCTCCTCACCTAGTTGAACAGCAGGTGGTGTTTTCCTCCTTAGTGAGAAGCACACGTTAGCTTCAATTTACTTGTTCATCTTATTAAGTTTTTTTTTCCCCCATTTGTATGTAGGCAATTAAATACTTTATTTTCAATCATTTTTACGGCAATCGCACAACGCATTTATTCTTTTCTTTTACATTGCCTTTATATGTAGTTTTTATTGGTTAGTTTTTCATGATATTTTCTTTTCAGGTTATACGTTTAGTATTAAAAATTTTTTTGTTACAACATATTATATTTCACTTCACCATTCTCTCACAATTTGGATTTTCCTTGCATTTTCGACTACTTTTATAAAAAAAACAAACGGAAAACCAAAAAAACATATTTCTGCTATTCTCACAGATTTCTCGCCGTTGTTAACGCACACAGAGCTCGTCGCAGGTTAATTTCGATTCATTTTTCCCAATTTTGGGTTATGTTACAGCTCTGTGAGGTTATAGGTTAACTGGTGATCTTCTTGCACTTTCACAATTCACTTTTTGCTGTCTGGATGCGGCTTTCTGGGGTTAACTCAGCGTAGAATCTGGCGTGTAGAAACATCTTACTTGCCCATGGAATCAAATTGTTGGCTTGCTGAAACTTTTCCTACTGGCTCGTAGACCCAAAAAGAAGGCGGCCAAGATTGCGCTATCTAGTGGCCTTACAGAAAGTAGAGAAGGGCTCATTTTTGGGCGTACGGCCTCCTCGTTGCGTCTCCAAAGCTTTTCGGTGGTGCACAATGATAATTTTGGCGGATGCAATAGCCAAGAAAATTGAAGAGGTAGGCCTGTGCAAAATATTCTTTTATTATCACTATTCTGCAGATTGGTCACTATATTTACCTACTTCAATATAACGAAGCTGATGCAACTGATAGATATAAAGCCTTGTCCAGGCCAATGTAGAGTTACGTTCACTTTGATTAGCTTGAGAACCTACGTTGTGGTCTGCTGGATGGTTGGGGATCGAATAGATCGAGCCAAGGGTCTAGATCTAGCTTATGGCCCTTATTTTCTCTGCCACGAGGTTTTCCCTTGTCATTGTGACACAGACACTGGAATAATGGTATCATCCCTGTGAGGGAGCAAAACTATACTATCCTAACTAATCTAGTATTTATTAAGATAGCTAAAAAAAATCTCAATTTCTCAATTATTTAAAAATTTATGTATGTATTTATTTATACTGTAAATATAGCTTAAGCGTATAGTTAATGTTTATTATACGTCTATAAATCATTTAATTGGTTTTTATACTACCAAGAATTCTTTACGTAAGGACAGACCCTAATTAACTTTCAATACGTTAATCAGCCGATAAGCAACGGCAAATTCAAAAACCATTGCTTGCTTTTAGGCATATTTGTTTTGTTTGTCTTTTCGTAAAGAATCCAATATTATCAGCGACAAGCGCTCCTACAAAACCCCCCACCAAGATCACGCTTTAGAGGGAAATTAAACCTTGA
Organism: Drosophila orena; assembly: GCA_005876975.1. Classification (NCBI taxonomy): domain Eukaryota; kingdom Metazoa; phylum Arthropoda; class Insecta; order Diptera; family Drosophilidae; genus Drosophila; species Drosophila orena. The sequence goes on from VCKV01000353.1 coordinate 25,887, forward strand.
GAGCGGGATACACGCTTGGAGCGGTGGTTATTTGTAAGCGGTCTCATTGTTGAAGGTCTTTCGCATGAAATTTACCTATGTAACGACCTTGCAGATCCTCAACATCATAGTAACTATTACCAAGTTTTCTTTTGATGCGAGATTTTAAAAACGCGGGCGCAAGCTTTGAATTAAAGCCTTTTGCAAAGTTGCTTTGTGCGAAATTCCTCCTATAAACTTCTTGACCAGTGTCAAAAGATACCTGGCGACTTCGAAGATTGTACACATTTTCGTTTCGCTGGTACTGCTTTCTCATCGTCACCATTGCTTTGTTTCGGTCTAAAGCAAAGCTATCATCACTCTGAAAACACACTGAGCGGTCCTCGAGCAAATTTAGGTTTCGTAAAGGCTTATATGTGGAACCATTTGTAACCATATGTTGGCCAAATGTCAGCCGATAGGGCGTGGCATTGACTGCAGTATGCCCACTAGAACGAAGCAAACAACAAATTTTACTCAATTGCTCGTCCCAGTTAGTTTGACTCGGATGTATATATGATGTATATATATACTCTTTCAGAGGCGTTTCCCTGAAATGCATAAATAGCCGTATATGAGTGACGTACGTTGCACTTGTTTAAAAGATTATTAAAAGCGTGTGATTTGAATTGAACCTCAGGAACACCAAAGCATTGAAACAAATCTTCCTCAATGTATTTTAATATTGCTTCAGCCGTGAACTTCACTATGGTCTTTAAAAACGAAAACTTTGAAAAGTGATCAAGCACTACAAACACTCCTATATGACCTGATCGAGAACGAGGGTATGGTCCCAAAAAATCTACATAAAGCTTTTGGAAAAACCGTTGCCGGTTTTGCTTAGATTCGGTTTGAGGCTATAGTTCGGATGTTTTGAACACTTACATAGTTCGCAACTATTTACATGAGCTTTAACGTCCATTACTAAATTTGGCCAGTAGTAATACCGACGAACACGCTCTAGCTTCTTTGGCATTGATTCAGCTTTCGGGACATAAATGCAATCGGCACTTCGTCTCCGTCAGCATTTAACTGGACTAATACACCACCGATTCCAGTGTGACTGGCGTCGCAATGTATAAAGAAAGGATCATCAAAATTTGGGCTGTGTAATACTGGTGCTTCACACATATGCTTCTTTAGAGCATCAAACGCATTTTGAGCCTGAGTAGACCACTCAAACTTTCTCTTTTGGTGAAGAGAATCAGTTAAGGGTGAAGCAATAGTTGCATAACTTCTTAAAAATTTGTGGTACCATCCAGTCATACCCAAAAATCGACGTAGCTGTTTTACTGGTCGTGGTTCCGGAAATTCGACAATGGCAGATAATTTATCTGGATCTGTGGCGATTGTTCCATGTCCTACCACATGGCCGAAGTACTGGATTTCCTTTAAACATAACTTGCCTTTCTGCACATTTATTGTGAGACCAGCATTCGAAATCTGCGTCGAAAGTTTTCTTAATGTTTCGTGATGCTTCTCAAAGGAATCCGATACTATTAGTAGATCATCTAAATAAACAAAGACCTCTCTTTTCAAACTTGTCGGAACTATTTTGTCCATTAACTTGGACATGGACTGGTGCATTGCAGAGCCCAATAGCCATAACCGTATATTGATAGAGAGGACGGCCAGGAACGGTAAAAGCAGTTTTATCTCATGATTTTGGATCGAGAGGAATTTGCCAAAACGCATCTTTCAAGTCTAAGCTTGAGAAAAATTCGGCCTTTGGCAAACGGCTTAGAATTCCGTCGATAAACGGAATCGGATAGGCGTCTTTAAGAGTTACTGCATTCACCTTTCTACTATCCACTCCTAATGATAACATACGGTCTAGCTCTTCGTACATCATTTTCTCTATCATTTATTGGTTTTGCTTCTGCAACATCGATGCTATGCGAGAGAACAGAAGTGCGACCTAATCCTTTTTCAGAAAACAAAGAAAATAATGCAATTGCGTCTTTTAGAAGTTTTCGCTGCTCGGTAGTTAACGGTCGCAATAACGGATCATCTAAAGTTGATACCTCAAGATTTGATATACAGGAGGGAAGTAAATCAAAACTGACCCAAAAGTCAATTCCCAAATAAAGATCTTCAGATAAGGAAGGAACAATATAAAAAGTAATTTCTTTATGTTGGTTCCTAAAGACTACGTCTGTGGTTAACTTGCCTACTATTTCCTGACTCTTTCCATCAGCTGTTCTTACTGCACATCGAAAAGGCTTGAACGACTCCTGTTTACTTATCAATTCCTTAGCCAAGGATCCGCCTACGCAACTAATTTATGCTCCTGTGTCAAGTAAGCCGCTATAAGTTCTGTTTAGAATAGACACCTTTGGGTATGGCCTAACATCCAGAGGATTTTCAATTATCGCCGAGAGTAGCTTTGCTCGCTCTTTACTACGCTTTTTGAAATAGACTCGACGGCGGGCTTCTGATCGGGATCGTTTAGGTCCTAAATTCACATCTAAAATATTCTGGTTATTATCTTTCATAAGATTTTCGACTTTTTTATGTATTGGTACGTCCGGTAAATTAAAGATTCTACTTATATGATTATTGTCTACGAAACTAATAGCTGGATTATCTTTTATTGGTCCAGTTTCGGTTCGCTCGACGAGTATTTTTGACGAGCACTGCCAACTGGTGCTCGAGATCCCCAGTTTTTAAGAGTCTGACATTTTCTACAAGTAGGTCTTTAAGTGTCTGGCTTTCCGCATCCATAGCAGAAAATTCGTCGTTCACAAGTACAGTCATGGTATCTATGTCCTGCAACACCACAATTCCAGCATAGCAACTCAATTGCCGCTAGTTCTTCGATCTCATGGTCTTCATTGGGTGGCTCATCCTCAAACTGAATTTCGTTCACCTGTCTTTTCTGAAATCGGTTGAAGGAACTTTGTGGTTTAGCAACATGCTGCTTAAAAATCTCGTGCCTCCGCACTGCTTGACGTAGGTCAGCTACACTGTTGATTGACACGTGCAGCAGCATGTATAACATGTATAAATCTGACATTGGCTGGGATAAGTGGTCTGCCATTGCAGATATTCGTCAAAAGACTCATTGTGTTTTTGTTTGCGTTGATCAATCGTGGCTTGAATATCTCTATCCGTACGCGCATCTTTGAACTGTGTTCTCAGAGCTGCGCAGAAATCTTTCCAAATTATGATTTCCACACTTTGTAGCTTTGTGGTACCTCTAAGACAGGTTGCTTGAATATCGGGCTAGCAAATCAAAATTTCCTTCCAACGTCTGTATCGTCAAAGCTTCAGCGCGATAAATAAAGTCATCGACTGATATGAAACCTTTACCTGTATATCGCAACTTCCAATTTGTCATAATTTGGCTAGTACGGTCTGGCCTTAAATCGGATTTATCTGACTGGTAACTAAAAGGTGAGTTCCTAGTTCCTTGTCGATTCGGGGAATTAGCTGTATTATCTTGGTTTCTTTCATTTCTTGGTTGGTACACGGTTTTGCGAAGACATTCTTTGGAAACCTGACTCGATTGGCCTCGAAAAATGTTCGGATTGCCTTAACGACATCTCTGACATTAGTTCTACTTGTCTCCTTGAAGCGGTTCCCAATGCATTTGTTATTGCCTGCACTAATTTGCTTATATTTAGTTCTTCTTCCTGCAAATCCATTGCCGAGATATTTGCCTCTGTATCCCTGTCTTGATTTCGAGAACCTGATACTTGATCTACCTGGCTATTATTTAGTGAATCACTTGTTTCGATTGGAGCTCGGCAAACGGGACACACTTTACGGCTTATTGTGTTTAAACATGCCAAGTGAAAAGTATGATCACAGTTTGTCGTTAGCAGCTGTGTTGTATACTCAATGGGACTTGCGCAGATAAAACAATGTATTGCTCTTTCTTCTTCCGGTATAATTTCTTGACTGCGTTCTAAATGCATGGTTTTAGATAAAATAATTTTGTAACAAAATAAATAAATAATAATTTTTCAAAAAAAAATTGAGTGCTATCACTTGCTTACGAAAAGGTATCAAAATTCTTTAGTTATAAACGAGACAAAGAAATTGTTTTGAATTTGTATAGATATCTCTCGTAGTATTATACCACGACTGAGTTTCATATACATTTCCAAAGACAATGTCTAAGGTGAAAAAAGGAAAACATAAAAACAATTAATCTAGCTAGGCTCGGAAATTATATTGAAATTATCCGTCAGTCGAGTACACTTAGCAGAGGGAGAGGCTTTCACTGAGTCAATACACTCTTTAATCAACCAATGCAAAATATCTCAACCAAACAACAAATGCCGTAGCATCTTTATTGGTTGAAGCGTGGTTATCCGAAACTCGTTCGCTAATCTAAACACTGGGATACTAGGTTTGAATAAGTTTACTTTGTCTGATGCAGAGCTTTAAAGTTCGCTACTAGGAATCTTTATCAACCAGTTTCAATTGTAAACCTATATAATATTAAAGGGAAAAAAGATAGTGGAGATTTTAGATACGAGCTTGCACGAGAGGGAAAGATGGCCTAAACTTAAAAATTATTCAAGTTGGTAGATGGAAATGGCCAATAAGCATGGCCATTGCCGATTTCATGCCCCACGTTGGGCGCCATAAATAATATTTGTTGTAGCTGGCTTGGCGTACATAAACATTAATTGATTTCGCGTGCTTGGGATCTAATAGGAATTCTCTCACTCAAATCTAAAACAAAAGATAAGAAAGCTAGGAAAAGAGGATCACAATAAAACATAGACAAACTAAAGCATTGCGACTTGAATTTCGTTGCTGTTGGTGTTATTACAGCAAACAAAAGTAGCCCACCCATCCATGACCATTACATCCGCACTATATGTAAACATTGTTTTAAATGGTCCCTATGCTCAAGTCAACCGATTAATACCATAAGATATCTTCGATCGGCATGATCGAATCTATATATATCTATCTATCTATATATTTTATTTATTATATAACTAATATAAGCTTCATGAGTGATAATAGAAACTAAATTTTATTTAATTAAAATTTAAAAATAATTACTCTAGTTTTCACGTTTTAATTTCATTTACTTTCATTTTAATATACTCAATCTAAGAAAATCATGAGAATGGCGCTGTGGAAAGATAATATGGCATAATAATAATAACATAATAATATAGTTTAGATATTCAAAGTATAGTCATAATAAGTATATATGTAGGAAGGGTATATAAAAAGGTAAACAATAAAAGTTAGATCATTATCTAGCTCAGGCACAGACAAAAGTGGTGGTCGTCGCAGAATTTTGCATCTTTGTTTTGATTCGTTTTCTTCTTACATATTTTTGGCTTTGCAGGCGCAATTCAGCTTTACTTTTTCCTTATTTTATTTCAGCTTAATTTTATGGTCAAAACACAATTAAATAAAAGAGTTGGAAAACTTACCGCTCCATTTCCAGACGGTCGAAAGCGCTTTCGGCGATTTGGCTGAAAAGGGGGGTTATGATCAAAGATGTACACATAATATTTTGTACCTCTGATGTTTAACCTTCTATTTACTTGTTCATCTTATTAAGTTTTTTTTTCCCCCATTTGTATGTAGGCAATTAAATACTTTATTTTCAATCATTTTTACGGCAATCGCACACCGCATTTATTCTTTTCTTTTAGTTATATATATATATATATTGGTTAGTTTTTCATGATATTTTCTTTTCAGGTTATACGCTTAGTATTGCCAATTTTTTTGTTACAACATATTATATTTCGCTTCACCATTCTCTCAAAATTTGGATTTTCCTTGCATTTTCGACTACTTTTATAAAAAAAACAAAAGGAAAACCAAAAAAAAACATATTTCTGATATTCTCGCAGATTTCTCGCCGTTGTTAACGCACACAGAGCTCGTCGCAGGTTAATTTCGATTCATTTTTCCCAATTTTGGGTTTTGTTACAGCTCTGTGAGGTTATAGGTTAACTGGTGATCTTCTTGCACTTTCACAATTCACTTTTTGCTGTCTGGATGCGGCTTTCTGGGTTAACTCAGCGTAGAATCTGGCGTGTAGAAACATCTTACTTGCCCATGGAATCAAATTGTTGGCTTGCTGAAACTTTTCCTACTGGCTCGTAGACCCAAAAAGAAGGCGGCCAAGATTGCGCTATCTAGTGGCCTTACGGAACGTAGAGAAGGGCTCATTTTTGGACGTACGGCCTCCTCGTTGCGTCTCCAAAGCTTTTCGGTGGTGCACAATGATAATTTTGGCGGATGCAATAGCCAAGAAAATTGAAGAGGTAGGCCTATGCAAAATATTCTTTTATTATCACTATTCTGCAGATTGGTCACTATATTTACCTACTTCAATATAACGAAGCTGATGCAACTGATAGATATAAAGCCTTGTCCAGGCCAATGTAGAGTTACGTTCACTTTGATTAGCTTGAGAACCTACGTTGTGGTCTGCTGGATGGTTGGGGATCAAATAGATCGAGCTAAGGGTCTAGATCTAGCTTATGCCCTTATTTCCTCTGCCACGAGGTTTTCCCTTGTCATTGTGACACAGACACTGGAATAATGGTATCATCCCTGTGAGGGAGCAAAACTATACTATCCTAACTAATCTAGTATTTATTAAGATAGCTAAAAAAAATCTCAATTTCTCAATTATTTAACAATTTATGTATGTATTTATTTATACTATAAATATAGTTTAAGCGTATAGTTAATGTTTATTATACGTCTATAAATCACTTAATTGGTTTTTATACTACCAAGAATTCTTTACGTAAGGACAGACCCTAATTAACTTTCAATACGTTAATCAGCCGATAAGCAACGGCAAATTCAAAAACCATTGCTTGCTTTTAGGCATATTTGTTTTGTTTGTCTTTTCGTAAAGAATCCAATATTATCAGCGACAAGCGCTCCTACAAAACCCCCCACCAAGATCACGCTTTAGAGGGAAATTAAACCTTGAGAGCGGGATACACGCTTGGAGCGGTGGTTATTTGTAAGCGGTCTCATTGTTGAAGGTCTTTCGCATGAAATTTACCTATGTAACGACCTTGCAGATCCTCAACATCATAGCAACTATTACCAAGTTTTCTTTTGATGCGAGATTTTAAAAACGCGGGCGCAAGCTTTGCAAGCCTTTTGCAAAGTTGCTTTGTGCGAAATTCCTCCTATAAACTTCTTGACCAGTGTCAAAAGATACCTGGCGACTTCGAAGATTGTACACATTTTCGTTTCGCTGGTGCTGCTTTCTCATCGTCACCACTGCTTTGTTTCGGTCTAAATCAAAACTATCATCACTCTGAAAACACACTGAGCGGTCCTCGAGCAAATTTAGGTTTCGTAAAAGCTTATATGTGGAACCATTTGTAACCATATGTTGGCCAAATGTCAGCCGATAGGGCGTGGCATTGACTGCAGTATGCCCACTAGAACGAAGCAAACAACAAATTTTACTCAATTGCTCGTCCCAGTTAGTTTGACTCGGATGTATATATGATTTAACAGCAGCAATCACTGACCTATTAACTCTTTCAGAGGCATTTCCCTGAAGTGCATAAATAGCCGTATATGAGTGACGTACGTTGTACTTGTGTAAAAGATTATTAAAAGCGTGTGATTTGAATTGAACCTCAGGAACACCAAAGCATTGAAACAAATCTTCCTCAATGTATTTTAATATTGCTTCAGCCGTGAACTTCACTATGGTCTTTAAAAACGAAAACTTTGAAAAGTGATCAAGCACTACAAACACTCCTATATGACCTGATCGAGAACGAGGGTATGGTCCCAAAAAATCTACATAAAGCTTTTGGAAAAACCGTTGCGTTTCGCCGGTTTTGCTTAGATTCGGTTTGAGGCTATAGTTCGGATGTTTTGAACACTTACATAGTTCGCAACTATTTACATGAGCTTTAACGTCCATTACTAAATTTGGCCAGTAGTAATACCGACGAACACGCTCTAGCTTCTTTGGCATTGATTCAGCTTTCGGGACATAAATGCAATCGGCACTTCGTCTCCGTCAGCATTTAACTGGACTAATACACCACCGATTCCAGTGTGACTGGCGTCGCAATGTATAAAGAAAGGATCATCAAAATTTGGGCTGTGTAATACTGGTGCTTCACACATATGCTTCTTTAGAGCATCAAACGCATTTTGAGCCTGAGTAGACCACTCGAACTTTCTCTTTTGGTGAAGAGAATCAGTTAAGGGTGAAGCAATAGTTGCATAATTTCTTAAAAATTTGTGGTACCATCCAGTCATACCCAAAAATCGACGTAGCTGTTTTACTGATAGTGGTTCCGGAAATTCGACAATGGCAGATAATTTATCTGGATCTGTGGCGATTGTTCCATGTCCTACCACATGGCCGAAGTGCTGGATTTCCTTTAAACAGAACTTGCCTTTCTGCACATTTATTGTGAGACCAGCATTCGAAATCTGCGTCGAAAGTTTTCTTAATGTTTCGAGATGCTTCTCAAAGGAATCCGATACTATTAGTAGATCGTCTAAATAAACAAAGACTTCTCTTTTCAAACTTGCCGGAACTATTTTGTCCATTAACTTGGACATGGTCTGGTGCATTGCAGAGCCCAAAAGCCATAACCGTATATTGATAGAGAGGACGGCCAGGAACGGTAAAAGCAGTTTTATCTCATGATTTTGGATCGAGAGGAATTTGCCAAAACGCATCTTTCAAGTCTAAGCTTGAGAAAAATTCGGCCTTTGGCAAACGGCTTAGAATTCCGTCGATAAACGGCATCGGATAGGCGTCTTTAACAGTTACTGCATTCACCTTTCTACTATCCACTCCTAATGATAACATACGGTCTAGATCTTCGTACATCATTTTCTCTATCATTTATTGGTTTTGCTTCTGCAACATCGATGCTATGCGAGAGAACAGAAGTGCGACCTAATCCATTTTCAGAAAACAAAGGAAATAATGCAATTGCATCTTTTAGAAGTTTTCGCTGCTCGGTAGTTAACGGTCGCAATAATGGATCATCTAAAGTTGATACCTCAAGATTTGATATACAGGAGGGAAGTAAATCAAAACTGACCCAAAAGTCAATTCCCAAATAAAGATCTTTAGATAAGGAAGGAACAATATAAAAAGTAATTTCTTTATGTTGGTTCCTAAAGACTACGTCTGTGGTTAACTTGCCTACTATTTCCTGACTCTTTCCATCAGCTGTTCTTACTGCACATCGAAAAGGCTTGAACGACTCCTGTTTACTTATCAATTCCTTAGCCAAGGATCCGCCTACGCAACTAATTGATGCTCCTGTGTCAAGTAAGCCGCTATAAGTTCTGTTTAGAATAGACACCTTTGCGTATGGCCTAACATCCAGAGGATTTTCAATTATCGCCGAGAGTAGCTTTGCTCGCTCTTTACTACGCTTTTTGAAATAGACTTGACGGCGGGCTTCTGATCGGGATCGTTTAGGTCCTAAATTCACATCTAAAATATTCTGGTTATTATCTTTCGTAAGATTTTCGACTTTTTTATGTATTGGTACGTCCGGTAAATTAAAGATTCTACTTATATCATTATTGTCTACGAAACTAATAGCTGAATTATCCTTTATTGGTCCAGTTTCGGTTCGCTCGACGAGTATTTTTGACGAGCACTGCCAACTGGTGCTCGAGATCCCCAGTTTTTTGGAGTCTGACATTTTCTACAAGTAGGTCTTTAAGTGTCTGGCTTTCCGCATCCATAGCAGAAAATTCGTCGTTCACAAGTACATTCATGGTATCTATGTCCTGCAAAACCACAATTCCAGCATAGCAACTCAATTGCTGCTAGTTCTTCGATCTCATGGTCTTCAATGGGTGGCTCATCCTCAAACTGAATTTCGTTCACCTGTCTTTTCTGAGGTCTGTTGAAGGAACTTTGTGGTTTAGCAACATGCTGCTTAAAAATCTTTTGCCTCCGCACTGCTTGACGTAGGTCAGCTTCACTGTTGATTGACACGTGCAGCAGCATGTATAACATGTATAAATCTGACATTGGCTGGGATAAGTGGTCTGCCATTGCAGATATTCGTCAAAAGACTCATTGTGTTTTTGTTTGCGTTGATCAATCGTGGCTTGAATATCTCTATCCGTACGCGCATCTTTGAACTGTGTTCTCAGGGCTGCGCAGAAATATTTCCAAATTATGATTTCCACACTTTGTACCTTTGTGGTACCTCTAAAACAGGTTGCTTGAATATCGGGCTAGCAAATCAAAATTTCATTCCAACGTCTGTATCGTCAAGGCTTCAGCGCGATAAATAAAGTCATCGACTGATATGAAACCTTTACCTGTATATCGCAACTTCCAATTTGTCATAATTTGGCTAGTACGGTCTGGCCTTAAATCGGATGTATCTGACTGGTAACTGAAAGGTGAGTTCCTAGTTCCTTGTCGTTTCGGGGAATAAGCTGTATTATCTTGGTTTCTTTCATTTCTTGGTTGGTACACGGTTTTGCGAAGACATTCTTTGGAAACCTGACTCGATTTCCCTCGAAAGATGTTCGGATTGCCTTAACGACATCTCTGACATTAGTTCTACTTGTCTCCTTGAAGCGGTTCCCAATGCATTTGTTATTGCCTGCACTAATTTGCTTATATTTAGTTCTTCTTCCTGCAAATCCATTGCCGAGATATTTGCCTCTGTATCCCTGCCTTGATTTCGAGAACCTGATGCTTGATCTATCTGGCTATTATTTAGTGAATCACTTGTTTCGATTGGAGCTCGGCAAACGGGACACACTTTACGGCTTATTGTGTTAAAACATGCCAAGTGAAGAGTATGATCACAGTTTGTCGTTAGCAGCTGTGTTGTATAAGTTAACACGCGCAAGCCTATGTTTGCTGACAACGCTGTTACGCCGGAGGCCGTCGTGACAAAGTTGCAGCCGAAACCAGAGACTCGCACGCGTAAGCTGCCGGACCGCCCGTTGCAGACGCTGACTCAACATTCAGCCGACTATCCAGCGGCAGCGGCGGCTTCGTGGTCCGACGGAGCTGGCCCTAAGTTCCAGTTTTAATTTTGTTCTCCATTTGTCAAGTACAATAAATAAAAACAAATAAAGTTACCTTGCCGAGATATAATAAATAAATCAAATAAAGATACCTTACTTAAAATAAACGGTCTTGTTAATTGGCGCCCGAACGGAAAATAACCCAGTTACTATAACTCTTCGAGCTAACGCAAAGAGTCGCGGTACGGTTCAATAAAGTGAATAACCAAATCAACAAGTGAACAGTTACTCTGTTATCTAACTGAAATAACTCTTCGAGCTAACGCAAAGAGTTGCGGTACGATTCAAAGTGAACAAAAAAAAAAACAAAACAAATTTTGGAAAAAAAAAAACCAAAAACAAAAAAAAAAAATAGTGCAAAAATAGTGCAAAAAATACGCACTCACAATACACGAATACAAAAAATTAAGACCCCCAGCCAAAAGAGCTGAACGAATTAAATCAACAATACGAGCGGCCGGCGGGAAACAGCATATCGCAGCGGCCACCCCACCTCTTGATCGAAGTTAGAATTTCATGTCAAAAAAAATGTAAGTGAGATGTTCATTTTTATTTAAAATAAAGTAAATAAAATACTCATTGCTGTCTAGTGTGAGATTTCAGTGTTTATTAAAACAAACTTAATTAAATTTCTGCCTGTTGCAATAGAGTGCTGAAGAACCTCTATAAGCCCAAACAAAAATTAATTCCGAAACGATTTGAATCTTTTATGTTGTGTCCGGGGCAATACCAAGAAAGGGCGGACGACAGTAGTGGCGACGAACTAATACCCTCATACTTAGAGCGGACTTTAGAGCAATCAAAAAAAATGAATACTGAACAGGTTGCCCGGATGGAGGCAAAGGTGCAGGCAGCCCTTGAGGAACAAGGCCGCTTATTTGAAGTGAGGATAGCCTCCCTGACAAACCAACTTAATAAAGCTAGAGTTTCTGCACCACAGATAGAAATTTTCCAAGAAATTGAAAAAGTGCCAGGGACCCGCTGCGACGAGCCCTTAGATGTTGCAAAATCCATCCCCGAGTTCGACGGAAAGATAGAAAACTAAGTTTCGTGGAGGCAAGCCGCTTACGCAGCCTATAAAGTCTTCGAGCTATACAACGGCACCTCAAGACACTAGCAGTAGCTTTAATCAGAAACAAAGTAAGGGGACCAGCAGATGCTGTGCTGGCCTCATTCAACACAGTGTTGAATTTTAAAGCCATTATTGCTCTCATACGCGGACAAGACACCGGGTCACGTAATCCAACAGCAACTAAGCACGCTTCAGCAGGGCAACTTGCCGACGAAGTCGAAAAAAAAACTCACACTATTGACAAATAAAACGCTAATGACGCACGACCCCGTTGCAGCAGCTATATTAAACGAAAAATTTAGAAACGACGCGCTTCACGTTTTCGTCTCAGGATTAAAAAAATCTCTAAAGTGGGCGGTCTTCCCGGCGCAACCCATAGACCTCCCTCAGCCTTAGCTCTAGCCCAAGAGGCCGAATCAAGCAACGAGAGAGGCATTTTCGCAGCAAATTTTGCAGAATACCTTGAGGAAAAACCCCAAAAACAAAATTCGCAAAAGTCTCAGAACTGGCGTCAGAACGCCCAACAGGCAAAGGAAGAACATCCTCAAAACAAGAATCCCTACTTCCAAAAAAACCAAAAATATAGAAATGACCAGCAAAACCCAAATAACACAAAACAGAGCTTTAACAACCAAAGGTTCCAAGGGCGAGCCATTGGAGGTGGGTCCCTCCTCTCGCTATGGGCAACCCTCACAGGGCTACAGGAACGATCAAGTTTACGTCGACCAGTCCATGAGGACCCAACAAAACCTAAATCATCTACCCCAAGAAGATAGTAGCGGTGACTACGAGTCACGGTCACAGCATGAAACGACACAGGTTGAGGACGATTTGTCCGGATCCGAATGCTGTAATTTTTTAGCGGAAGCTCCCTGCTTCCGTTCATAAGACGAACGGTTGCAGGGCGAATTATCAGACTTCTGATAGACACAGGGGCCTCAAAAAATTATATAAAACCCCATCCCGAACTGGCACATTGGGTGTCAGTTGACAGCCCTTTTCAAGTCAAATCAATTCATGGGCACACTAAGATCGAGCCGAAATGCCTCATCCACCTTTTCGACGTAAAGTCTTTTTTTTTCATGCTAGAGTCACTTAATGACTTCGATGGCATAATTGGCCTTGACCTCTTAAAACAGGTCAATGCTCAAATAGATCTGACAAACAACGTCATTAAACATGACCATGGGATGGAAAAATCGAGTTCACCAAATGTCAACAGGTGAACCATATCCAAATTAATGACGCAGATGTCCCTCCTGCTATCAAACTCACTTTTATAGTATGATAATAAAAATGGTAAAGGCATTTGCAACCGTTAATGAGTCCCTACCGTACAACATAAATACGGTTGCCACCATACCAACGGATGACGAACCAGTTTACTCAAAACTGTATCCGTATCCAAAGGGCGTGTCTGACTTTGTCAATGCAGAAGTTAAACAACTTCTAGAGAACGGCATAATACGACCGTCAAAGTCTCCTTACAATAACCCGATATGGCTTGGCGTACATAAACATTACTTGATTTCGCGTGCTTGGGATCTAATAGGAATTCGCTCACTCAAATCTAAAACAAAAGATAAGAAAGCTAAGAAAAGAGGATCACAATAAAACATAGACAAACTAAAGCATTGCGACTTGAATTTCGTTGCTGTTGGTGTTATTACAGCAAACAAAAGTAGCCCACCCATCCATGACCATTACATCCGCACTATATGTAAACATTGTTTTAAATGGTCCCTATGCTCAAGTCAACCGATTAATACCATAATATATCTTCCATCGGCATGACCCCTATTCGATAAACTCTAGCAATAATTCATTTTCAGTCTATATATTTTATTTATTATATAACTAATATAAGCTTCATGAGTGATAATAGAAACTAAATTTTATTTAATTAAAATTTAAAAATAATTACTCTAGTTTTCACGTTTTAATTTCATTTACTTTCATTTTAATATACTCAATCTAAGAAAATCATGAGAATGGCGCTGTGGAAAGATAATATGGCATAATAATAATAACATAATAATATAGTTTAGATATTCAAAGTATAGTCATAATAAGTATATATGTAGGAAGGGTATATAAAAAGGTAAACAATAAAAGTTAGATCATTATCTAGCTCAGGCACAGACAAAAGTGGTGGTCGTCGCAGAATTTTGCATCTTTGTTTTGATTCGTTTTCTTCTTACATATTTTTGGCTTTGCAGGCGCAATTCAGCTTTACTTTTTCCTTATTTTATTTCAGCTTAATTTTATGGTCAAAACACAATTAAATAAAAGAGTTGGAAAACTTACCGCTCCATTTCCAGACGGTCGAAAGCGCTTTCGGCGATTTGGCTGAAAAGGGGGGTTATGATCAAAGATGTACACATAATATTTTGTACCTCTGATGTTTAACCTTCTATTTACTTGTTCATCTTATTAAGTTTTTTTTTCCCCCATTTGTATGTAGGCAATTAAATACTTTATTTTCAATCATTTTTACGGCAATCGCACACCGCATTTATTCTTTTCTTTTAGTTATATATATATAATAACGAGTTCGCGGTTGCAAGTTTTGAAAAAAATATAAGTCTTTATTTCAAGATAATGATACAACTTTGAATCGGAGTCAATTCACGTCTTAATGGTATAGTGGATGAATTAGAACTAAATCTGGAGTGTGAGTTGAACGCTTAGCAAACCCTTGGTCGACTTTGTTTATATGAGCTTGAAGGCTATCCTCTCTATTCAAATGGGTTGCGCTCTTTAAGAGAGTTGCGCATGGAAAATTACCAGGATTTGTTGTGCGTAAGCTATTTGGTTGCTTAGTGGGAATGACGAATTTCGGCATCGGCGGATGTTTATGTCTATGAATCAATTGTTTATGTTAACGCGGCCGAAATTGTTATTGTCACCAAGAGCTTGGGATCTGACTTATGTGTTAGGGCAAATGGATTGGGTGGGTGTGATCAAGTGGTACATATGTACTGTGTGTGTGGTGTGTGTGTGTGACAAAGTGTTATACTATGGTACATATGCTACTTCCCCATCCTTAAGAAATTAGCCTGTCCTCAGGCGGATAATTTAGGATACAAGACAGGATTTACATTATTTTCTATTTCTGTTACATCATTGTTTATAATATTTGATTCAATAGGAGTGGGTACTTGTCTTTTGAATTTGATTATAATTTTCTTAGGTATATTCTTATATTTGTAGATATAATAGAATATTATTATGACAACTAAAACTATTAAAATAGTAAATGTAATTATTTGAAATTTATTGTTTGCTTTATTGTGGATTTCAAAAATTTCTTTAGCTTGTATATAAGAAAGGGCTTTTAACTTAGTGATATTGTTGTTAACATAAATCGTTTGTGTGTAATCTAACATAGTGTTTGATATTGAGATGTCTTCGATTTGTATGGAACAGTTAAAAGCTTTTATTATGTTGTCTCCCTCTATTATTATATCTCTATTTATGCAATTTTGGTTAAGTATGGTTTTTGGTAAGTTCCAAGTTAATATTATATTAGGTTCGACATAATTGATTTCAAACTCTTTATGAGTTTTTACATATCTGCATTCTGTATTGAATTGGTTAAGTATGCCCGTTAAGCATTTGTTTATTATTAAAGTTTTTGTAGATGCCAAATAAGTTTGATTATTTTGAACATAAAATTTATTTTGTACATTTTCTATTAAAATGTTTTGATTATTATCTGGATATGGAATTATTGTAAAGATTGGGGTCTTAATTATTTCTTTTGGAATATGGGAAAATATTAGAATTTCATTTGTATCCGTTTTCAGCCAAGTGGAAGTTTTAATATGTAGAAGTTTTTCTGAGTTTATATTTGTTAGATAATCATGTTTTAGTAATTTAGGATTAAAAATGCCAAGTCTTGTTAACTGCATTCCAAGTTCAATATCTTCTACATACTCAGTAAACTGTTGTAAATTAAATAATAAAATGTTTAATCTTTGATCGCTTTCATGTAATGCACTTAATAAATTTATTAATGTTATGCCTTCATTTACTGTTTTTATGACTTCGTTGAGTTCATTAGCTTGGACGCTGTTTTCGGACAAATTTTGAATTTTATATTCTAGCTCTTCTTTATCTGCTTGATCTAAGGTTCCAAAAAGGTATTTATAAATTGTGCCCATAAAATTAGCTAAGCCGCGTTTGCTGCGCTTTGCTATTCTAATGCCATTCATTTCTCTTTTTAATTTCTCTGCTAAATATTGAACTTGGGATAAAGTTTCATATTCTTCTGATTGTTTTACTAAGTTATCATATGTTTGTTCTATTTTTGTAATATTTACAGATAAGTAGTGATACTCGTAATTGATTGGTAAGCTTATTGATCCAGTATTAAATATAAGGTAGCCATTTTTGGCTTGAATTGGGTTAACTTCAAGATTTTGTCCTTGGACATGTTGGATAAAACATAATAGAAAATAGCAAAGGATCATCAAAATTGTGTAATTATGTTGGATTGCCTTGGTCGTTTTGGGTTGTGCTGGAATTATTGTTATATTTAGTTTCATTAATTTTCTTTTTCTTTTTATATTTTGATTTATAGTGGGTTATTTTCCTGCCTCTGTTTTTCTCTTCATAATGTTTTTCGTCAATCTGTGTAATTTCTCCTGTCTTTTTATATGGGTTTGTTGTCTTTGATTTTACTAATGGTGCTTGTCTATATCTGGTATCTACTTCATAACTATGTCTATTTTCGTTTAATTTATTTATTTTATTAATTTTCTCTTGCTGGGTGTCATGTGCAGGTGTTCCTGCATATATAAAAATATCTGCTGGTGTTTTACCTGTTGTATTATGTTTAATTTTATGGTTATAAACATAGAGTAGGGTTTCAAATTTTGTTATTTTATTCTCTGGGTCGGACTCAGTGCTTATAATTCTTAACTTTTCGTTGACAGTTTTATGAAATCTCTCAATGTCTGAAATTCCATTTTTACTTGTTGTGACGTTAATGTGAACATTTTCGGACTTTAGCCATAAATGTAATGCAGCACACATAAATGCTGAGTCTTTATCGGCTTTTATTTCGGACGGTTTTCCCATTTCATTAAAAATTTTAAGTAGAGCTCTTTTTGCTTCGAGCCAATCCCTAGAGCTGACTTCAATTAAGGCGGCATATTTGGAATAAACGTCAATACATGACAGGAATGTTTTATTATCGATTAAATAAAAATCGATAACATATTTTTCTCTAGGATTGAAAATTTCTGGCGTTAACTCGTAATTTAATTTAGTGTCTCTATGTTCTGTTTTGCACATGTTACACACTTCACATTCGTTGATAATGTTCTGTATTAACTTTTGATAGTCTGGGTAGTAATATTTTTCTTTAAAAATTTTGGTTTGTTTTTCTATACCTGGATGTAAGAGTTCTCTGTGGGTTTTTATTATTACTTCTTTAAATTCTGAATATGTTTCAATATCTATTAATTTACTGGTTGCTCTCATAACTTTAGTTATGTTGTTCGGACTGACAATTTCTAAGAAGGCGTTTTGAAATGTAAGGAAATCTATTTCATTATGAAAATAAATTACGCTATTTTTTGTACACAAATATTCTTTTATTAATTCTTTTGCATATGCGCTTGTCATTTCTTTATAATGGATTTTTAGTTTTGTTTTATGAAAATATTTTCTTATATCTGTATTGTTATTGTCGTCTTTGACAAATTCTATTTGTCTATTATAGTAGTTTATTGGTCTTTCCGTAAAGGAAATGTAATTTTGGTTATCTTCATGGCTACTATGTACGGTAGCGGCTGAAGTGGGAGATTCGCCGTAGAAGTTTTCTATTTTTACACGTGAAAGTGCGTCGGCGACATGGTTTTCTTTTCCTGGTACATATTTTATATGGTAATCAAACTCATTTAGTCTGATTTTCCATCTTTGGAGTTTCATGTTTGGTTCCTTGATATTATCGAGCCAAACTAAAGGTTGATGATCACTAAGAATCTGGAATTTACGACCAAAAAGATAGGACCTGAAGTATTTAGTGGCCCAAACAATAGCTAAAAGTTCTTTTTCTATTGCTGAATAATTAAGTTCATGTTCATTGAGAGTACGGCTAGCGTAACAAACGGGTTTACGATCCTGTGATAATACAGCACCTAGAGCGACATTGCTTGCATCTGTGGTTAATGAGAATGTTTTTTCGAAATTTGGGTAAATTAATATTGGTTCGGACATAATTAAAAATTTTAATTTTTCGAAGGCTGATATATACTCGGTATCTTTAGAATTTATAACGGAACCTTTTTTTAGTTTTTGTGTTATTGGTTTAGCAATTTTTGCAAAGTTAGGGATAAATTTACGGTAGAAACCGCAAAGTCCTAAAAATGATTTTATTTCTTTATTAGTTTTAGGTAATGGGAATTTCTGTATGGCTTCTATTTTATTTGGGTTGGGTTTTATGCCTTCCGTAGTTACAATGTGTCCTAAGAACTCTGTTTCTCTTTTCATAAATTCACATTTGTCAAGTTGTAACTTTAGATTAGCTTCTTGTAATTTAGCAAATACTTTACGTAGAGATAACAAGTGTTCTTCCAATGAAGTGGAAAAAACTATTATATCGTCCATGTAAACTAAACAATCTTTGTAAATTAGGTCTTCTAATAGATTGTTAATACAACGTTGAAATGTTGCAGGTGCGTTCTTCAGTCCAAACGGCATTCGAGTGTACTCGTAATGTCCATTTTTTGTGGAAAAAGCTGTTTTTTGAATCGAGCTTTCATCCATTTGGATCTGATAAAAACCTTTTGCTAAATCTATGGTAGTGAAATATTGAGACCTACCTAGCTTATCTAGTATTTCATCCATGACAGGAATTGGGTATTTATCATCAATAGTAATTTCGTTTAGTTTGCGATAGTCGATTACTAATCTGAACTTTGTTTTACCAGAAGCATCGCTTTTTTTCGGTATTATCCAGATAGGGGAACAGTAGGGTGAGTTCGATTTTCGAACAATGCCTTGTTTAATCATTTCTTTGATTTGTACCTCGACTTCTTTGTCGTAGGCCTGGGGGTATTTATAAGGTTTCCTATAGATTGGGTCTTCATGTTTAGTTTTGATGACATGCTTTACAGTACTTGTGAAGGTCAAATTTTCACCTTCTCTGTATTGTATGTCCCTAAATTCTTGAAGAATTTTAGTAAGGGCATTTGACTCTTCTTTATTTAGATGGTCAAGCCTGAATTCATTTGATTCCCTTATCTCGTTTCCTATTGCATAATTTGTGGCTTCATCATCAGTGGATAATGATGGCGGTGAAACATTCACATAGTCGGGGTTGTCTTCTAGGCTACCTTCTCGTTCTGGTAGGTAGTCCATTAAGAAACTGTTGTTGTTTAAAACTACACTTCTTTTGCCAAGGTTTATTTGGGCGTTGGCGTCTTCTAGGAACCCTGTACCTAATATCATATCGTAATTTTCGGAAAAATTATGAATATAAAAAACTTGTTTAGTAGGGCAAAGCTTACTTGGTTTTAGAATTATGATTTTCTTTAGGGTTATTGTGCCGTTAATGGTGTGTGTTTGTAAATTAGTAGTTTTAACCGGGAAATTAAAAATGTTTGCTCTTATGATGTTTATTGTAGACCCAGTGTCTATAACACATCGGAGCGGTATATTGTTTAAAACAATATTTATGAAGGAATTGTGTCTTCTTCTTCGTCCGAGGCATGTAGATGAAAATTTTCGGACGTATCCATTTTTGAATGCCCGCTGGTACTAGGTCTTTGCCTTTTTGTTGCCGGATTCGGAGCGGAAGAAACTGGATTTTGTTGATAGTTGGAGGAATAATTTAAAGGATTTTGTGTCTGTGCTTGGTTGAGTTTTTGCTTAAATTCTTGGAATAGGTATTCGAAAGGCTGGTCATGGCTGTTATTGTTTTTGTTCATATGTTGATTTTTATTTTGGCTAATTGATGTTCGATTATAATTTTGATTTTTATTTTGATTATTTGAAGTGTTGTTATAGTTTGGGCTGTACTGATTTTTATATTGGGTATTTTGAGTATTTTGGGATTTTGGGTGATCGGACCATGTACTGTCATAACAACCCTCCTGCTGTACAATTTGCTTTAATTTACTGACTGTTGTTATATCGAATCTGGCTAATTGCATGTAGAGTCTATCTGGGAGTTTTTTAATAATTACATTTTTTACTGTATCGTTCATTGCGTTTGTATAAATGTAATTATGTAGATCATTATTTTCTAAAGCTAGCTTATTTGTTATTACAAAGCATTTTGCTTTAAGTTCTTCTATGAACTTACGAACTGATCCATTGAATTGGGTGTTATATAGTCGTCTCAAAAGCTCTTCAAATGGTGTCTGGGTCTTGAACTCGGCGATTAGGGCTTCCTTCAATTCCGGCCATGTATTAGCTGCACTGAGCTGGGATACTCGTTGGGCGTCGCCTCCAATTTGCATTTCGATTGCACTGAAGAGTACGTGTGACTGACGGACGTCAGTTGATGGATATAGTTGAAGTATGAACTCTATTCTTCTTATGAACGAGCTCAGTTCCAGTGTCGTACCGGTAAATGTTGGTACCTGTCGAATCTGACCAAGAGCCTGGCTCAGATGATTCTCGGAGAGTAGTTGCACTTGTTGTTGTGGTAGTGCCATTGTTGTTTCTCTTGTTTTTGTTGTTTGTTGATTTTATTTTATTTTTCACTCCTCGTAGCGGTCACGCTTTTTGTTTTGCGGGCTACACACTGTCTTTGGTTGATATGCAAAACCTGGGGCTTCAGTTACCCTTTAGTGGTCTTGTCTTTGCAGCACTTATATAATAATAATTTTTTCTTCTAGTAGCGGTCACACTATTATGGTGGGCTACCAAGTTGAAGCGGTTTTAATTATTAAGCACTGTATGACTGGCGGATAGTTACTTCTTGTAGCATTGATTAGCCACAAAGTTGAAGTTAAATCACACACGGAGGTTCTTTGTTGGTCACTATAAGTTTAGGACCACCGACTGCGCCAATAACGAGTTCGCGGTTGCAAGTTTTGAAAAAAATATAAGTCTTTATTTCAAGATAATGATACAACTTTGAATCGGAGTCAATTCACGTCTTAATGGTATAGTGGATGAATTAGAACTAAATCTGGAGTGTGAGTTGAACGCTTAGCAAACCCTTGGTCGACTTTGTTTATATGAGCTTGAAGGCTATCCTCTCTATTCAAATGGGTTGCGCTCTTTAAGAGAGTTGCGCATGGAAAATTACCAGGATTTGTGCTGCGTAAGCTATTTGGTTGCTTAGTGGGAATGACGAATTTCGGCATCGGCGGATGTTTATGTCTATGAATCAATTGTTTATGTTAACGCGGCCGAAATTGTTATTGTCACCAAGAGCTTGGGATCTGACTTATGTGTTAGGGCAAATGGATTGGGTGGGTGTGATCAAGTGGTACATATGTACTGTGTGTGTGGTGTGTGTGTGTGACAAAGTGTTATACTATGGTACATATGCTACTATATATAAGTTAAATAACAAAACTATTAACGGAACTAAATAACCCAAACATTAGTGAATGCAATACGATACAACCCAAAGTCAATGCCACCAAAGAAGTGTCGCAACTTTGTGACACAATTTAATTTCAATAACCCAACATCCGCCGACTTAACATCCACCCGCAACATCAGCGGCTTCAAATTGCTAACGCTGCAATTCGATGCCTAAATCTTATTGGTCAGCGCAGCCCTGCCGAACCTCTGTCGAACCTCTGCCAGCAGCGCGGCCCAAAGTCACAGCTAACGTAGGGACAGCCTAACAATTGTAAAATTAGTCTAAAATCGAACCTTGAATAAAGAACCACTACTGTGGAGTTTAAATAAACCAAATTTTAGTATTTGAAACATTAACTGGCGCCCGAACAGGGACCAGTGGAAACGGATACAGTCTCATTAAGTTAAGACTTGAGGATTAATTTCCCATCCCAACTCACTGGCCCGCTGTTACCAGAGGACTCATCCCTTAAGACGGCAAAGACAGCAAAACCCCATCGGTGGATCGCAAGTCTTGTCAGGTCAGCCCGCAGGACAACCTCTATTGGAGTGATCGCAGGATCCCAAGTAGCAACAGCAAACAGGAACACATCCGGATCAACGGGAGGAGTGACCACATCAATCTCAATAATGTAAGCTAGTGAATAAGTGCAAAATTAAACTTACCTAAAACGAAAGAAAGAGAAGTGAAAACACAATTAAAATTCAATAAGCTAAAAGAAAAGTTTTAAAATAACAAAATTATTAACTAAGTGAAACAAAATTTAAATAATAAATTAAGTAATAGTGAAGTGAAAAATATTTAACGAAATTGCAATTATTCAAAGTGTGCTTTAATAAATTACATCAAACTGCGTAAAGCGATAATTAAAACCACACTGCATTGCACCAAATAAAAAGTGCATTTATTAGTGCAGTATAAATTAAACCCAATCTTGCGATTCCGAAATCAAAGGACCCTCAAAGGTAGAAGGGTAAAACCAGCCACTGGTTTTCACACAATCTAAAACAAACCCAATAAATTAAATCTAAATAATACTGAATAAAATCACACATGAAATTTCTTTAAATACGATTCACACACGAAATATTCATACAAAAATAATTGCTTGCACCAACTAAATAGGACAACCAAAATTATTTGATAAGCATTAATTACAATTTCTATTTCGATAAGTGATAAGTTTTATATAATTTTCAACTCTTCAAGACCAATTATTTTATTCGACACTTGCCCATACAAAGTTTAGTATAAATTTTATAATCTACAGAGTAAAATTTTAAAATAAGTTAACTTTTCAAATCAATGTCAAACCCGAATAATCCTATTAGACCCGCAATATTTGATACAGTAGAAACTAGCAGAAGGCAAGTAGCTTTCCAACAACACAGAGACATGGCACAAAACAACGACGTAGCACAAACTATTAGGCAGATTATAACAGAACAATTGCCTGTTCTGTTACAGCAAGCCCAAACAAACTCATTCGACTTCACTAACGCAGAAAATCAGAGTATCAACCCCGAACACCAAAGAAATTTGGATGACTTAGATAAGGTTCCAGACATAGTAAAGGGACTACGCGAATTTTCAGGCAATCCAGCAGAGTTCGGCTCCTGGAAAAAGGGTGTAGATAGGATTCTAGGAACATACGGGCACATTAAAGGCACATCTAAATATTTTGGCATATTGCACACAATTCGCAATAAAATCACTGGCAATGCCGATATTGCTTTAGAAGCTTACAGCGTTCCCCTTAACTGGACTGCAATATCTAAATGCCTTACCCTACATTTCGCTGATAAAAGAGATTTGAGTACTTTAGAGTATCAGATGACTACAATAATACAAGGTCCCAATCAATCTGTAGAAGACTTCCACCAAAATGTCTATAAACACCTATCTCTGATATTGAATAGAATTAGTTGCATGGACTTAAACATTGAGTCACAGCAACTAATGACCAAATTATATAGGGACAAAGCTTTGGACACTTTAGAGGACTACGGGGAGACTTGTCACGATAATTGGGTATGAAAGAACCCACCGATTTACCCACAGGCTTACATCTCTGCTTGAAATTAGAAAATCAAGCTTTCAGGTCCAACCATGCCAACAATAGAGCGCAATCAACTAACTTCCGGCAGGCATCTCAGCCTCCACTAAGACCTCCACCAATTCAGAGGCAGCTCCCAATTATTAGCAACCCGAACTTTCAAGCCAGGCCATTTTCACAACCAAGCATGGCTCCACAACCAGCCCCGCTCATCTTTCCTCGCCAAAACAACATTAATTTTGGACAGTACTACCCAAAACCAATCTTACCAAACGTAGGACCGATTCCCATTGCAGCTCGAACTCAATACATGCCACCACCTCGACCATTCGCAGCTAAGCCACAACCACGGCCAGAGCCTATGGACGTAGACCGAAGTCTTCATACAAGACAAATTAATTACATGAACAGACCAAATCCAGGAGAAGCAGGGAAAAGACCGTCTATGCCACTTGCAACCCAAAATGATGTGACCAAAAAACAGCGGCATTTTAATATCGAAACCTCCCAGACAGACACAACTTCTAATACTGACGAACAAAAAGAGACAGAGGAATCAGAAATGTCAGCGTACGTACAAACAGTCGCAAATCAAGAGGAACAAGCAGACTTTGAACAATCTTTAACTGAATACTCTGAGATAATCAACGACAACAATGAGAATTACCAGTATGACTATACTTATGTTAATTTTTTAGAATAACAAATTCCTCACTTCCATATTATGAATGCAAGCTGAGGAATGGGAAAATTCTGAAAATTCTAATAGACACAGGCTCGAATAGAAATTATATTAAACCACAGTTAGTTTCCAACCCAAAACCCAATGAACAAACTTTTGACGCTGTCTCAGTAGGAGGCAACATTCAGATAACTCATCATAAGATGGCTTACCTATTTGATGACCCCAACGCAATAGTCAAATTTTTCTTATTACCTACTCTTAAAACTTTTGACGCGATATTAGGAAACGATAGCCTAAAAGAGCTAGGAGCCATTATAGACACGGGAAAAAAATTAATGTACTTAAAAAGTGGCAAAATCATTCCGTTAAAAGAGGAAAAATTCGAGCAAATTAATGTAATAATACCTAATCTAGATCACCTTTCGCCTAATCAAAAAATAGAATTAAATCGTTTACTAAAAAAGTACCCTAATCTGTTTGCCGAACCAAACGAGAAATTAACTTACACTACTAACGTTAAAGCGGAAATACGTACAAATACAGATACACCGGTGTATTCAAAATTTTATCAGTACCCAATGTCTCTTAAGAACGAAGTCGATAAACAAATAATTGAACTATTAGACAACAACATAATACGCCCATCTCGATCACCCTACAATTCACCCGTGTGGATTGTACCAAAGAAATTAGATTCGTCAAATATAAAAAAATACAGAATCGTAATAGACTATAGAAAACTAAATAGCGTAACAATATCAGACAGATACCCTATACCTGACATTAATAGAGTGTTAGCTCAACTAGGTAACAATAAAATATTTTCGGTACTAGATTTAAAAAGTGGATTCCATCAAATTCTTTTAAAAGATAGTGACATTGAGAAAACAGCATTTTCAGTTAATAACGGTAAATACGAATTCATGCGTCTCCCATTCGGATTAAAAAATGCCCCTTCTATTTTTCAACGCGCTCTCGACGATATTCTTAGAGAACACATAGGCAAAATTTGCTACATTTATATCGATGATATAATAGTCTTTAGCAAAGATGAGCTAACACATTGCGAAAATCTTGACCAAATATTTAAAACTCTAAACTCAGCTAATATAAAATGTCAGTTAGATAAGTGTGATTTCTTTAAAACCAAAGTAGAAGTTTTAGGCTTTGTTATATCCGGTAAAGGTATAGAAACCAATCCCAATAAAGTAAAAGCAATTGCCAATTACCCATGCCCCAAAACGCTTAAGGAACTTAGATCTTTCCTAGGGCTATCAGGATATTACAGAAGATTCATAAGGGGATATGCCTCAATCGCCAAGCCCCTTACGACATTGCTCAGGGGAGAAGATGGTAGCATATCAAAAGGAGCTTCATCCAAAAAATTAATACAACTTGACAAAGAAGCCTTGAAAGCATTTGAACAATTAAAAAACGCCCTGATATCTGATGAAGTAATATTGCATTACCCCGACTTCAATACAGAATTCACACTAACAACTGACGCTTCTGATTATGCAATAGGAGCAGTCCTTTCCCAAGCCAACCAACCAATAGCTTTCATATCCAGAACTTTGTCAAAAACTGAAGAGAGTTATGAAACCGCGCGTAAGGAAATGTTAGCCATATTCTGGGCAGTGAAATCCTTTAACGGATACCTATATGGTGGATCAAAAGTAAAGATCTACACAGACCATGAACACCTTACGCATGATTGTAACTGGAAAGGTAGCATAGCCGTTAGGAGATGGAAATCTTATTTGGACGAGTACGATAAAGAATTAATTTACAAACCCGGTAAAGAAAATGTAGTGGCGGACGCATTATCACGAATAAAAAGTCAAGGTGAGGTAAATTCACTAACAGCAACACAGCACAGTGGCCAAAGTTCAGGTCACAATCTTATACCCAGCATAGAAACTCCCATTAATGCATTTAAAAACCAAATATTTATTTTAAAAGAAGAACCACCCGATTATAAGTTCACAATACCCTTCCCAACATTTCACAGACACACAATTTCAAAACCACATTTTTCGGACAGTGACCTAATAGAACTATTAACAAAATATCTCAATCCAACAGTCATAAACGGAATCCAAACATCTGAAGACCTAATGGGTCAAATTCAAAATTTATATCCAAAACATTTCTCGACTATTAAAATACGATTTACACAATCTAGAGTAAAGGACTTAACAACAGAATTGGAACAGGACGAAATCATTTTAGAAACCCACAATAGAACACATAGAAATGCTGAAGAGAATAAAATTCAAATTTCTGAAAAATACTATTTCCCCAAAATGAAAAATAAAATATCCATGCTAGTTAAACAATGTCAAGTCTGCAAAGAAGGAAAATATGATAGACACCCACCTAATCCAGTTTTGAAAGAGACCCCCATACCAGAATACCCAGGACACACAATTCACATCGACATATTCTCTACCGAGAAAAAACTAGTATTGACAGCAATAGACAAATTCTCAAAATTAGCACAAGCAAGAGTTATAGAATCAAAAGCAATAGAACATATAAAAAAACCACTAAACGACATATTATTTTATTATGGTGTTCCAAAGTTTGTTGTCATGGACAATGAAAAATCATTTAATTCTGCCAATATCAACTTTATGATGAAAGACCAGCTAGGCATAGAAATTTTTAGGGTCCCCCCATATAAAAGTACAGTAAATGGTCAAATAGAAAGATTCCATTCCACCTTGTCTGAAATAATGAGGTGTTTAAAATCAAAACAGGTGTATCAAACATTCGAAGAACTGCTCGATAGAACTATTTATGAATACAATTATACCATACATTCAGTAACCAAACAAAGACCACTAGAAGTATTTTTTGGCAGAAATGTCACCACAGATCCCGAACAATTTGAAAAAAGTAGGCAAGATAATATTACGAGATTAAGAAACAAACAACAACAGGATTTGGAGAACCATAATAAAAAACGAAAGGAGATTAAAACTTATCAGCCAGGACAAGAAATATTCGTTAAACAAAATACTAGACTAGGGTCAAAACTATCTAAACGTTATAAAAAAGAAATCGTAAAACAAAATAATCGTACTACTATTATCACAGAAACAGGGAAAATTGTTCACAAGAGTAATATCAAAAATGACTAGGAGTCCGAATATTTTTTTTAAAAATGTCCGAAAATGTCCAAGAGAACACCTATATCCAAAAAAAAAAAAAAACTTATAAAGTTGTCCGATTTACGGTATGCATTCGATTGTGACGAATCGGCCCATGCCCCCCAAAAAACTAATTGTAATTCCACTTAACTCTCGTTGCAGGCTTCTCCTACTAATATTTTGGTTACCAATGATAACCGCAACTCTTGAAATCACAAACTATACAGATGCACACACTATTACTATCCATAAAGGAATAGGGAAAATACAATCAGCATCCATTAAAATGATTCACCTTATAAACTTAAAACAAATAGAAGAAGAACTTTTTAACATTCGAGAACACACCGTAAACGACTTAAAGAAAAGCTACTTATACCACACTCTTACACATGAAATAACCCAAGCATTCTCTGCATTAAACACCCTTACATTTAAAAATCATAACAAAAGATCAATAAATTGGATCGGATCAGCATGGAAGTATGTTGCAGGCAATCCTGACCATGACGATCTTGCCATGATAGAGAACAATATTAATAATCTTATAACTAACAATAACGAACAAATTATTATAAATCAACAGCTACAGACTAGAATTAATAGTTTAACTACAGTCTCGAATATGTTAAAAAATTCAATTAGGAAAGACAGTTCTTTTAATAACGAAATAGCTACAAGTCTTCAAAATCAAGTCAGACTATTAAAAGAAGAGTTAATTAATGTCAAATACGCTATGCAATGGGCAAGACTAAATATAATAAACACCCTACTTTTAAGTGATACAGAACTCGATGAAGTTCATGAAACGTTCAAAAGAGGTAATATTACCTCTCTTTCAGTAGAAGAAATGTTAGAATTGGTTGATGTTTTAGTTCTGCATAACAAAACAACAATAGCCTACATTATAAAAATACCAGAACTAGAACCGATTACATACCAAAACATACTTGTAAAACCTGTTTTAAGAAATAAATCAATTATCCATTTAGAAGCTAACGAAATATTTTTGAATAAAGACATATTATTAAAAACACCAGAAAATTGTAAACTATCTAAAAATATAAAAATTTGTAAAAAACAAAACATTGTTAACTTAAGCAAATCTAAATGTATCACAAATTTAGTTCAGGGAAAAGCATCGCTGTGTGACTACGCCAACGCAGAGCACATCCAAAGAGTCGAGGAAATTGACAACAGCCTAATACTACTAAACAACTTTAATGGGACTATACAAGACGACAACACAACACAACAATTAAATGGCACCTATCTACTGCATTTATGGAACGACACAATACTAATAGATAAAAAGGAATTCACTAACAAGGAGAAAACAATTATAAAACCTGGAATACCGATAATTCAGATGTCCCCAATAGAAGCGGAACGGTTCCAAATCCTATCGTTAGAATCACTACATGCCCTAAATATTAAAAACATAGGACACCTGGAAGAAATCAAAACACACTCTATTATGAATCGGATTGCAATCATTACACTGATAACTACAACGATAATTTTAATAATATTGTCTAAAACATTTATACGAAAAAAGGAAAACATAACACTACAAATTCAACAAGAACCACTTAAAAATTTAAATAATCAAATCAAGAAAACTAATATCACAAACTCAATTCAGCCAGAATTCAACAATATCCCATATTTCTGAAACCTACTTGATGACAAGCAGGAATTTGAGGAGGGAGAGTTAAATAACAAAACTATTAACGGAACTAAATAACCCAAACATAAGTGAATGCAATACGATACAACACAAAGTCAATGCCACCAAAGAAGTGTCGCAACTTTGTGACACAATTTAATTTCAATAACCCAACATCCGCCGACTTAACATCCACCCGCAACATCAGCGGCTTCAAATTGCTAACGCTGCAATTCGATGCCTAAATCTTATTGGTCAGCGCAGCCCTGCCGAACCTCTGTCGAACCTCTGCCAGCAGCGCGGCCCAAAGTCACAGCTAACGTAGGGACAGCCTAACAATTGTAAAATTAGTCTAAAATCGAACCTTGAATAAAGAACCACTACTGTGGAGTTTAAATAAACCAAATTTTAGTATTTGAAACATTAACTTATATATTGGTTAGTTTCTCATGATATCTTCTTTTCAGTTTATACGCTTAGTATTGCCAATTTTTTTGTTACAACATATTATATTTTTTACTTCACCATTCTCTCAAAATTTGGAGTTTCCTTGCATTTTCGACTACTTTTATAAAAAAAACAAAAGGAAAACCAAAAAAAAACATATTTCTGCTATTCCCCCAGATTTCTCGCCGTTGTTAACGCACACAGAGCTCGTCGCAGGTTAATTTCGATTCATTTTTCCCAATTTTAGGTTATGTTACAGCTCTGTGAGGTTATAGGTTAACTGGTGATCTTCTTGCACTTTCACAATTCACTTTTTGCTGTCTGGATGCGGCTTTCTGGGGTTAACTCAGCGTAGAATCTGGCGTGTAGAAACATCTTACTTGCCCATGGAATCAAATTGTTGGCTTGCTGAAACTTTTCCTACTGGCTCGTAGACCCAAAAAGAAGGCGGCCAAGATTGCGCTATCTAGTGGCCTTACAGAAAGTAGAGAAGGGCTCATTTTTGGGCGTACGGCCTCCTCGTTGCGTCTCCAAAGCTTTTCGGTGGTGCACAATGATAATTTTGGCGGATGCAATAGCCAAGAAAATTGAAGAGGTAGGCCTGTGCAAAATATTCTTTTATTATCACTATTCTGCAGATTGGTCACTATATTTACCTACTTCAATATAACGAAGCTGATGCAACTGATAGATATAAAGCCTTGTCCAGGCCAATGTAGAGTTACGTTCACTTTGATTAGCTTGAGAACCTACGTTGTGGTCTTCTGGATGGTTGGGGATCGAATAGATCGAGCTAAGGGTCTAGATCTAGCTTATGGCCCTTATTTCCTCTGCCACGAGGTTTTCCCTTGTCATTGTGACACAGACACTGGAATAATGGTATCATCCCTGTGAGGGAGCAAAACTATACTATCCTAACTAATCTAGTATTTATTAAGATAGCTAAAAAAAATCTCTATTTCTCAATTATTTAACAATTTATGTATGTATTTATTTATACTATAAATATAGTTTAAGCGTATAGTTAATGTTTATTATATGTCTATAAATCATTTCATTGGTTTTTATACTACCAAGAATTCTTTACGTAAGGACAGACCCTAATTAACTTTCAATACGTTAACCAGCCGATAAGCAACGGCAAATTCAAAAACCATTGCTTGCTTTTAGGCATATTTGTTTTGTTTGTCTTTTCGTATAGAATCCAATATTATCAGCGACAAGCGCTCCTACAAAACCCCCCCACCAAGATCACGCTTTAGAGGGAAATTAAACCTTGAGAGCGGGATACACGTCTCCGTCAGCATTTAACTGGACTAATACACCACCGATTCCAGTGTGACTGGCGTCGCAATGTATAAAGAAAGGATCATCAAAATCTGGTGCTTCACACATATGCTTCTTTAGAGCATCAAACGCATTTTGAGCCTGAGTAGACCACTCAAACTTTCTCTTTTGGTGAAGAGAATCAGTTAAGGGTAAAGCAATAGTTGCATAATTTCTTAAAAATTTGTGGTACCATCCAGTCATACCCAAAAATCGACGTAGCTGTTTTACTGATAGTGGTTCCGGAAATTCGACAATGACAGATAATTTATCTGGATCTGTGGCGATTGTTCCATGTCCCACCACATGGCCGAAGTACTGGATTTCCTTTAAACAGAACTTGCCTTTCTGCACATTTATTGTGAGACCAGCATTCGAAATCTGCGTCGAAAGTTTTCTTAATGTTTCGAGATGCTTCTCAAAGGAATCCGATACTATTAGTAGATCGTCTAAATAAACAAAGACTTCTCTTTTCAAACTTGCCGGAACTATTTTGTCCATTAACTTGGACATGGTCTGGTGCATTGCAGAGCCCAAAAGCCATAACCGTATATTGATAGAGAGGACGGCCAGGAACGGTAAAAGCAGTTTTATCTCATGATTTTGGATCGAGAGGAATTTGCCAAAACGCATCTTTCAAGTCTAAGCTTGAGAAAAATTCGGCCTTTGGCAAACGGCTTAGAATTCCGTCGATAAACGGCATCGGATAGGCGTCTTTAACAGTTACTGCATTCACCTTTCTACTATCCACTCCTAATGATAACATACGGTCTAGATCTTCGTACATCATTTTCTCTATCATTTATTGGTTTTGCTTCTGCAACATCGATGCTATGCGAGAGAACAGAAGTGCGACCTAATCCATTTTCAGAAAACAAAGGAAATAATGCAATTGCATCTTTTAGAAGTTTTCGCTGCTCGGTAGTTAACGGTCGCAATAATGGATCATCTAAAGTTGATACCTCAAGATTTGATATACTGGAGGGAAGTAAATCAAAACTGACCCAAAAGTCAATTCCCAAATAAAGATCTTCAGATAAGGAAGGAACAATATAAAAAGTAATTTCTTTATGTTGGTTCCTAAAGACTACGTCTGTGGTTAACTTGCCTACTATTTCCTGACTCTTTCCATCAGCTGTTCTTACTGCACATCGAAAAGGCTTGAACGACTCCTGTTTACTTATCAATTCCTTAGCCAAGGATCCGCCTACGCAACTAATTGATGCTCCTGTGTCAAGTAAGCCGCTATAAGTTCTGTTTAGAATAGACACCTTTGCGTATGGCCTAACATCCAGAGGATTTTCAATTATCGCCGAGAGTAGCTTTGCTCGCTCTTTACTAAGCTTTTTGAAATAGACTCGACGGCGGGCTTCTGATCGGGATCGTTTAGGTCCTAAATTCACATCTAAAATATTCTGGTTATTATCTTTCATAAGATTTTCGACTTTTTTATGTATTGGTACGTCCGGTAAATTAAAGATTCTACCTATATGATTATTGTCTACGAAACTAATAGCTGGATTATCCTTTATTGGTCCAGTTTCGGTTCGCTCGACGAGTATTTTTGACGAGCACTGCCAATTGGTGCTCGAGATCCCCAGTTTTTTGGAGTCTGACATTTTCTACAAGTAGGTCTTTAAGTGTCTGGCTTTCCGCATCCATAGCAGAAAATTCGTCGTGGTATCTATGTCCTGCAACACCACAATTCCAGCATAGCAACTCAATTGCCGCTAGTTCTTCGATCTCATGGTCTTCATTGGGTGGCTCATCCTCAAACTGAATTTCGTTCACCTGTCTTTTCTGAAATCGGTTGAAGGAACTTTGTGGTTTAGCAACATGCTGCTTAAAAATCTCGTGCCTCCGCACTGCTTGACGTAGGTCAGCTACACTGTTGATTGACACGTGCAGCAGCATGTATAACATGTATAAATCTGACATTGGCTGGGATAAGTGGTCTGCCATTGCAGATATTCGTCAAAAGACTCATTGTGTTTTTGTTTGCGTTGATCAATCGTGGCTTGAATATCTCTATCCGTACGCGCATCTTTGAACTGTGTTCTCAGAGCTGCGCAGAAATATTTCCAAATTATGATTTCCACACTTTGTACCTTTGTGGTACCTCTAAAACAGGTTGCTTGAATATCGGGCTAGCAAATCAAAATTTCCTTCCAACGTCTGTATCGTCAAGGCTTCAGCGCGATAAATAAAGTCATCGACTGATAAGAAACCTTTACCTGTATATCGCAACTTCCAATTTGTCATAATTTGGCTAGTACGGTCTGGCCTTAAATCGGATGTATCTGACTGGTAACTAAAAGGTGAGTTCCTAGTTCCTTGTCGATTCGGGGAATTAGATGTATTATCTTGGTTTCTTTCATTTCTTGGTTTTTTGGATGGAAAACCAAAAAAAACAAATTTCTGCTATTCTCGCAGATTTCTCGCCTTTGTTAACGCACACAGAGCTCGTCGCAGGTTAATTTCGATTCATTTTTCCCAATTTTGGGTTATGTTACAGCTCTGTGAGGTTATAGGTTAACTGGTGATCTTCTTGCACTTTCACAATTCACTTTTTGCTGTCTGGATGTGGCTTTCTGGGGTTAATTCAGCGTCGAATCTGGCGTGTAGAAACTTCTTACTTGCCCATGGACTCAAATTGTTGGCTTGCTGAAACCTTTCCTACTGGCTCGTAGACCCAAAAAGAAGGCGGCCAAGATTGCGCTATCTAGTGGGCTTACGAAACATAAAGAAGGGCTCGTTTTTGGGCGTACGGCCTCCTCTTTGCGTCTCCAAAGCTTTTCGGGGGTGCACAATGATAATTTTGGCGGATGCAATAGCCAAGAAAATTCTTTTATTATCACTATTCTGCAGATTGGTCACTATATTTACCTACTTCAATATAACGAAGCTGATGCAACTGATAGATATAAAGCCTTGTCCAGGCCAATGTAGAGTTACGTTCACTTTGATTAGCTTGAGAACCTACGTTGTGGTCTTCTGGATGGTTGGGGATCGAATAGATCGAGCTAAGGGTCTAGATCTAGCTTATGGCCCTTATTTCCTCTGCCACGAGGTTTTTCCTTGTCATTGTGACACAGACACTGGAATAATGGTATCATCCCTGTGAGGGAGCAAAACTATACTATCCTAACTAATCTAGTATTTATTAAGATAGCTAAAAAAATCTCAATTTCTCAATTATTTAAAAATTTATGTATGTATTTATTTATACTGTTAATATAGCTTAAGCGTATAGTTAATGTTTATTATACGTCTATAAATCATTTCATTGGTTTTTATACTACCAATAATTCTTTACGTAAGGACAGACCCTAATTAACTTTCAATACGTTAATCAGCCGATAAGCAACGGCAAATTCAAAAAGCATTGCTTGCTTTTAGGCATATTTGTTTTGTTTGTCTTTTCGTATAGAATCCAATATTATCAGCGACAAGCGCACCTACAAAACCCTTGCCCGGAACTTGCACAGGTCTGACCTTCGATGGAAACCCCATCATCAATGTCACATCGCACTGCTACCTAGGAGTACATCTGGAGTACATCTGGCCTGGAGGGCCCACATCACGTCGGTCAAATTCAAGTCCCTGGCGAAGCTAAAAAAGCTCGACTGGCTCTTGCACTCTAGCAAGCTACAAATGAGCTCTAAGGCTCTTTTAATCAAAGCCGTACTAGCTCCAACGTGGAGTTATGCCATCCAGGTGTGGGGAACTGCCGCCAAATCCCAGCTCAATAGGCTGTGTGTGCGAGTGGTCCAGTCGAGAGCTGCACGTCACGCATCTGGGCTCCCCTGGTACGTGACGAACAAGGTAATCGAAACAGATCTGAAAGTTACCCTTCTTGGGGATCAGATCAATTTTCATAGCAGCAGTTATGCCGACAGGCTTGTAGTCCACCCGAACCGACTGGCAAATATGCTTGTTAATCCCATCTCCCTCCGAAGGCTGAAGAGGGTACACCCCAGCGATCTCCCCACCCGGAGGATAATATAAGTTAAGTAATTAATAACTAGATAAATCTTTCCCTCTGTACTAAATTAAGAAACCACTTGGTCTCATATACTTTTTATAAGCACATTAGGTTAAGTTCAGTGGAGTTGACTGAACGATTCCTTTTGAAACCCAAATAAAAATACATGCTGCAAAAAAAAAAAAAAAAAACCTACAAAACCCTTCCACCAAGATCACGCTTTAGAGGGAAATTAAACCTTGAGAGCGGGATACACGCTTGGAGCGGTGGTTATTTGTAAGCGGTCTCATTGTTGAAGGTCTTTCGCATGAAATTTACCTATGTAACGACCTTGCAGATCCTCAACATCATAGCAACTATTACCAAGTTTTCTTTTGATGCGAGATTTTAAAAACGCGGGAGTTACCGAATCTGCTATACAGGGTATACACAATTCGGCACCACCCGCCAAGCCACCCATAAGTTCATTGCCCACACGAACATAAGTCATTGTACCACTTTGTTGCAATGCTGACACCGCATTTAGACAGGATGCCGCACCAGCGGGAATCTCCGCATCAGCACTTTCGTAGATACATGTCGCTAAGAGAATTTGTATACATTTAACTTAGCTGAGTTTAACAAATAAAGTTGAGTTCAGTTCGATTTGAGAACGTCAAAAGA
The DNA here is from genome assembly GCA_005876975.1 of Drosophila orena. Classification (NCBI taxonomy): domain Eukaryota; kingdom Metazoa; phylum Arthropoda; class Insecta; order Diptera; family Drosophilidae; genus Drosophila; species Drosophila orena. The sequence continues at coordinate 61,529 of VCKV01000353.1, forward strand.
GAAGTCGTATCCAATTTATTTAAAACCCACATTTAATAAGACAAGATCAAAAGGACTGGAGACGAGGACGTACACCAAACCAGCAGGACCAAGGAAAACCTTTCAGGAGTTCACTCAATAACACACCAGGTGCAAGGCCAACACTGGTAACTGGCGCAGTCGTTTTTCCGAACAATCTACAAACCCAAGGATGGACACCGCTCTAATCATGGTATTGTGAGTAATAACAAAATGCAAAAGTGAAAAGTTAGTTGGAAAATATTTGTGAAAGTGATGTGGAAGCTGTTGTAAAAAATAAATATAATAATAAGAATAAAACCTAACAAAAAAAAGAGAAAGATTAAAAATGGGACAATGTTCGTCTCTTATATGTATGACGTAAATAACTAAAATAATTATCAACACGCATAAATAATTTATATGAAAGTTACACTTTTTCAAGATGGTTAAAATACACCATATATTAAAAATAAATTTAAACAAGTGCAAGTTTTGCAAAATATTTCTTTTTTTCAAACTCCAAAGTCAGGCCATACGCCCACACATCGCAAAAGTTCGTTACAACCGAGCAACAGGTTCGATGCGGTCTTCCTACTTCAACAACGTGTTCGATGTGATGTCCAAACAGCGATAGGGCAAACGGTTGGGTCCCAACCAACTGTATGGCTAAGTGACAGCCGCGGGTTGCGTGGTGCTCGGGACACGAATCGTTCGCTGTTGAACAGGTCAGGTCACTAAGGCAAGTCGAGCAAATGCTTCGACACGCTGGACGCAACACGAATTGGTTCGAATAGGTCTCTGTGGTACGATACAACCATCGCGGCAGTCCGACGGTGGCATGCATAATTTCGTTCGAACTTATACGTGTACCAGCCACGCTATATTATACAACAAAGTACAGTAGACACAAAAATTTTTCCCACTCAAAAAAAAAAAAAAAAAAAAATAAAAATAAATAAAAAAAAAAAGAAATAAAAACGCATATACAGAATGAAATAAGTGTCAAACTCGAACTACCTAACGCTGGACGCAAATCAATTCATGATTGAACAGGTCACTGAAGCAAGTCAACCAAGAGTCGACGCGCTGGACGCAACATGAATTGAATTGAATAGGTCACTGAAGCGTAATTCAACGGAAGTTCAGAGTCAGCCAAAGACAAATAAATAATTTTCTTTTAAAAAAAAAAAATAAATAAATAAAAACGCATATACAGAATGAAATGAGTGTCAAACTCGAACTACCTAACGCTGGACGCAAATCAATTCATGATTGAACAGGTCACTGAAGCAAGTCAACCAAGAGTCGACGCGCTGGAGGCAACATGAATTGAATTGAATAGGTCACTGAAGCGTAATTCAACGAAAGTTCAGAGTCAGCCAAAGACAAATAAATAATTTTCTTCTCAAAAAAAAAAAAAAAAAAAAAAAACACACATACATTTACCTTACCTTTCTGGTACTGAAACTTTAAATTCAACTGCGTTATTAAATTTTTTACAACAGCCGAAATTATACTTACCTAGCAGTCAAAACAAAATACATAAGAAACAATAACATTGTTGACTAATTACAGATATTGAAACACATTATAATCAAGGAAGACTTCCTCCGACAGCTACAACACTACACACACGTAGTTTAAGTAATCTATTTACACACTACACACATTTAAATTAAGAAATCCACACACACATACAATTCTAAAGAAAAGACATATCCATAAGATTAATTACACAGTAAAGATAACTTCCATTTTCCTCGGCAACCTTAAAAATTGTCGGTAATAATAAATAGAACCAAGAGACCAATTCTAACAAAAAAATAATAATAAGAAAATTCTTCGCTAGTTAGATGTCTACTATTGGGAAAGTTAAAAGGCTTATCCCAAACACTAGGAGTAAGATCAGAGCTAGTACCAGCCTTACAGATATTAGGGAAGAGCCCCAGGATTTAATACTAGAAACCGTTAGAAGACTACCTTCAACACCATCAATGAATTCGGCATCTAGCTCACCTCCACCTAATCAAGCCGCCATTCTAACCAGGTAGAAAAGCCCGGGTCCCCCTTACCATATATAGTAATCCACTTAAAATCTGGATACCCTGGATACCATGTCATTCATTAACCCAAAATTGGTCTGCCATTCAGACCAAATTAACCTAAAAGACCCAATTCTTATTAAAACCGCACTTAACGTACATAAGGTTCACCAAAAAACACTAATACCCGTTTTCAAGAGTTTGCGCATAACACACGTTATCCACTAATTATATTCAAATTCCATCCATTTTTTGATGGACTAATTGGAATGGATATTCTACAAAAATTAAAAGCAGTAGTCGATATTCCAGAATCAATACTAAGAACTCAATATTTCAAGATTAAAATTTATACAGAAAACAATTCTACATCTGAACTCCATATTCTTGAAGAAACCTCTAAAAATATAGTTAAGCTTCCCATAAGTCTTGATAACGGCACTTTTTGGTGCGATACAACGCAAATTTCGGAAGACATCTTTATATCAGGAGGATTATATCAAGCGAAATATAACTCTAGTTTTATGGAAGTGATCAATTTATCACAAGACAAGCAAAAACTGTGTCTTGACTCAAAATTAAAAGTTAAAAAATACACTGAGAATGATTTTATCGAAATTAACGCTATTTCCGAAATCAATAACGAACTTCCTAAAAATAGAATTGACATTTTAGACCAACTACGGACAGACCATCTAAACACCGAAGAGTTTACAGCACTAAGAAGTCTATGCAAGAAATTCCCGAAACTCTATCATCAAGAGGGGGATAACCTTACCTTCACTAACCTTGTGAAACATAGAATTAGAACCACAGACGAAATTCCATTATATTCGAAACCATTTCGATACAGTCCTTTAGAAAGGCAGGAAATTCAAAGTCAAATCGCGAAACTGCTAGAACAAGACATTATTAGACACAGCCATTCTCCTTGGGGCGCACCAGTCTTCCTGGTATCTAAGAAATCTGACGACCCAAACAATAAAAAATGGAGATTGGTAATCGACTATAGAAAACTAAACGAGAAGACCATCAAAGATAAATACCCGATGCCAAACATAAACGACGTCTTAGACAGAATAGGTAGGGCTAAATATTTTACAGCTCTAGACCTAGCTAGTGGGTACCATCAAGTAGAAATGGACCCCAAAGATATTAACAAAACAGCCTTCTCAGCAGTAGAAGGACATTTGGAATTCGTAAGGATGCCGTTCGGTCTTACCACTGCACCAGCGACTTTCCAAAGAGTAATGAATAATATCCTAGCAGACCTTAACGGTAATTGCTGTTTAATATATCTGGACGATATTATAGTATTCTCAGCTTCACTTCAAGAACATGTCAATGACTTGAAATTAGTATTCGATAAATTATACAGAGCGAATCTAAAGCTCCAACCGGGAAAATCCGAATTTTTCAGGAAAGAAATAGAATATCTGGGTCATGTGGTGACCAACTGTGGCATAAAACCTAATCCAAAAAAATTAATTGCCATCAAAGCATTCCCCATGCCGAAAACCAAAAAACAAATTAAGTCTTTCCTAGGACTACTTGGTTATTATAGAAAGTTCATAAAAGATTTCGCTGCTATTACCAAACCACTGACACAACAACTGAAAGGCAAAGCCACAGTCAAAATAGATGAGGAATATAGTAGGGCATTTGAAACTTGCAAAACGCTTCTTTGCAACGATCCGATCCTGCAATACCCGGATTTCAACAAGCCCTTATACTCACTACAGACGCTAGTAATTTCGCCATTGGGGCAGTCTTGTCTCAAGGTTCACTTAAGCACGACAAACCCGTGTCTTTCGCTAGCAGAACATTATCAGATACGGAAATAAATTATTCTACAGTGGAAAAAGAAATGCTAGCCATAATTTGGGCTACTAAACATTTTCGTCCCTACTTGTACGGGCAGCCATTCAAAATCGTCACAGATCATAGACCACTGACGTGGCTTATGAATTTTAAGGAACCAAATTCGAAACTGGTTCGTTGGAAATTACAGTTACAACAATTTAACTATGAGGTAGTCTATAAAAAGGGTTCCCAAAACGTAGTAGCCGACGCTCTTAGCCGTATTACTGGCGATGTTAACATTAACTACGTCGCCTCTCCCACGGACAATGACGCCTCTAACGCAATTACTATTTCCACTAAACCACTAAATGAGTTTAACATACAAACCGTATTCAAAATCGCAACACAAACCGATAAATCAACCTCAATGCCTTTCAAAAACAAAATAAGAAGAACTATATCAGAAACACACTACGATATGACAAATATTTTAAAACAAATCCTGAAACCCAATAAAACTTGTGCTATTTTTGCACCCGATGAAATATTTAAAATTATTGAAGAAACTCTAAAAGAATTTTTCCTACCCACCCAATTATACAAAGTAATTAGATGTACTTCACTATTAAAAGATATTACCGACCCGCACGAACAAGAATTAGAAATACAAAAATATCATCTGGCTAACAACCACAGGGGAATAGATGAAACATTAGCTCATCTAAAAAGATCCATATACTTCCCATTACTAAAAACAAAAATTTCCCACATGATTAATGATTGCGATGTCTGTCAAACACTCAAGTACGACAGACAACCACAAAAACTTGAATATTCAGAAACCGAAACCCCTTCTTCTCCAATGCAGATTATACACATAGACATTTACACGATTAATGGAAAAACCATTTTAACCATTATCGATAAATTCTCAAAATTCGCTTCAAGCTACACAATTCCGACTAGAGATAGTCTAAACATAGTCAAAGCTATGAGAAATTTTCTTTCGACATTCGGAATCCCCAAAAAACTAGTTTGCGACCAAGGGTCAGAGTTCGCAAACAAACTTTTTAAAGACTTTTGTGCAGAATATAATATAGTAGTACATTTTACTTCATTCCAACAATCCTCGAGTAATTCCCCAGTGGAAAGACTTCATTCATCTCTAACCGAAATTTATAGAATAATATTGAACAAAAGAAAGACAGAAAAACTCAATTGCGACCACGAAGATATTTTCTTCGAAACTCTGACAACGTACAATAATTCGATACACTCAACAACAAAATACACACCATTTGAAGTTTTTCACGGGAGACCCCATTTACTGACACAGGAGGTCTCCCACAATAACGAACACGATTACCTTCAAAAACTTAATGAGTATCGTAATATTATATACCTGGACATAATGGAAAGCATGGACAACAATATGAAAAACAGAATAGCAAAGAGCAATAAAAAAGAGATACACCGAAAACAATCGAAGTAGGCAAAACAATATTTAGGAGAGAGAATAGGAGAAACAAACTTACTCCACGTTTCACTAAACACACTGTAAAACAAGACAAAGGTCTAACTCTCATATCACACAAGGATCAAAAAATCCACAAATCCAAAGTAAAGAAAAAAACAAAATAGTAATTACAGTCATATTTTCCAGATTTTGCTGTGTAACAGCGCAAATTGTCAAAATTCAACAGCTGGAGGAACATGACAGAATCGCAAAGATAGACCTGGGAGTGGCAAGAGTAATTAACTCATATAAACACTTATTACATAAGATTAACATAAAAAGCCTTGTAGAAAACACAGAAAAATTTGAAACAGCATTAAATAACTTAAAACAAGTAAGTTCTTCTGAAGAGATCATTGAAGGCCTGAAAGCAAAGGTAGACCAACTAAAAATTAAAATAAATGCATTATTACCCAAAAGAAGTGAAAAGAGAGGGTTAGTAAACGGTCTTGGCAGCATAATAAAAGTTGTCACAGGAAACATGGACGCAAAAGACGCCCAATCTATTAGCGATAGGTTTAACGTTGTAAAGGAAAATGAGAAGCAACTAACTGATAAAATCAATAAACAAGCAATGTTCAATAAAGAAGCCATCATTAGATTTGAAAATATTACAAAATATATTAATCAAGAACAGGATATAATTAACAACTTCATTAAGAATCATAATAACAATATTTATAAAACACTAAATGATGAGCAAGATGAAGTACACCTAATTCAATATATTACCAGAATAAATTTCAATATAGATATCTTACACAATCATATTAATAATATAGCAGAAAGTATTCTGTTAACTAAATTAAACATAATACCTAAATTCATTCTGTCAGAAGACGAAATCCAATCAATAAACGAATTTATAACGAACCAAAATGTATCTTTAGAATCAGATGAACACTTATACAGATTGTTAACCTTAGAAACTTATATTAATAATTTTTATATAACATTCCACGTTAAAATACCTATATTTTACAAACAAATGTATAAACTCGCACACATTATCCCATTACCTATACATCAAACAAAATTTTTAATTGTACCCAACTATATTTTATACGATCAAAACGATCAAATTTTGTATTTTGAAGAAAAATGTCCTAAATCCACCAGACATATATCTGCGAGAGTGCTCGGACTCAAACTGACCTAGCAAACATCCATTGCCTCAATGGATATTGCACAATCAAACATCTACATGCGACATCAAAGACGTGGGCAGGCAAGAAATCATCAAAGAAATCGAACAACGCCACATCTTCATCTTCAACACCATAAATACCAATGTCACAGCTTCATGCCAGAGGCCCTTCGTAATCAACGGGTCAGCAATATTGACCTTCGACAACTGCACGGTCAAAGTTAACGGCTTGACTTACGACGATTCTGTAATAGAGTTCGAACAAAAAACCGAGCTCTCCATAAAATCTTTCAAACATTTGAACATTAACAACACGTTTGAAGATATAAATCTACATAAACTCCATCTTCAGTCGTTATCGAGCCAAGACGACATAATAGTCATGAAGACTTCAGCGTCAAACCACCTCTACACACTGTATTTACTATTTGTGTTACTGACCATATGCACGGCAGGTATCCTGGCTTTCAAGAAAAGAAGCATCACGATCATCCCGGCGGAAATCCCGTTAAATTACGTTCCGGCCATTCCTTCGAAGTGGCCATCACTTCATTCCAGGGGGGGAGGAGTTACCGAATCTGCTATACAGGGTATACACAATTCGGCACCACCCGCCAAGCCACCCAGAAGTTCATTGCCCACACGAACATAAGTCATTGTACCACTTTGTTGCAATGCTGACACCGCATTTAGACAGGATGCCAATTGCGACAGTTCTCATGGAAAGAACTACCGCACCAGCGGGAATCTCCGCATCAGCACTTTCGTAGATACATGTCGCTAAGAGAATTTGTATACATTTAACTTAGCTGAAGTTTAACAAATAAAGTTGAGTTCAGTTCGATTTGAGAACGTCAAAAGAGAAGTCGTATCCAATTTATTTAAAACCCACATTTAATAAGACAAGATCAAAAGGACTGGAGACGAGGACGTACACCAAACCAGCAGGACCAAGGAAAACCTTTCAGGAGTTCACTCAATAACACACCAGGTGCAAGGCCAACACTGGTAACTCGGGTGCAAGCTTTGAATTAAAGCCTTTTGCAAAGTTGCTTTGTGCGAAATTCCTCCTATAAACTTCTTGACCAGTGTCAAAAGATACCTGGCGACTTCGAAGATTGTACACATTTTCGTTTCGCTGGTGCTGCTTTCTCATCGTCACCATTGCTTTGTTTCGTTCTAAATCAAAGCTATCATCACTCTGAAAACACACTGAGCGGTCCTCGAGCAAATTTAGGTTTCGTAAAAGCTTATATGTGGAACCATTTGTAACCATATGTTGGCCAAATGTCAGCCGATAGGGCGTGGCATTGACTGCAGTATGCCCACTAGAACGAAGCAAACAACAAATTTTACTCAATTGCTCGTCCCAGTTAGTTTGACTCGGATGTATATATGATTTAACAGCAGCAATCACTGACCTATTAACTCTTTCAGAGGCGTTTCCCTGAAATGCATAAATAGTGACGTACGCTGTACTTATTTAAAAGATTATTAAAAGCGTGTGATTTGAATTGAACCTCAGGAACACCAAAGCATTGAAACAAATCTTCCTCAATGTATTTTAAAATTGATTCAGCTGTGAACTTCACTATGGTCTTTAAAAAGGGAAACTTTGAAAAGTGATCAAGCACTACAAACACTCCTATATGACCTGATCGAGAACGAGGGTATGGTCCCAAAAAATCTACATAAAGCTTTTGGAAAAACCGTTGCGTTTCGCCGGTTTTGCTTAGATTCGGTTTGAGGCTATAGTTCGGATGTTTTGAGCACTTACATATTTCGCAACTATTTACATGAGCTTTAACGTCCATTACTAAATTTGGCCAGTAGTAATACCGACGAACACGCTCTAGCTTCTTTGGCATTGATTCAGCTTTCGGGACATAAATGCAATCGGCACTTCGTCTCCGTCAGCATTTAACTGGACTAATACACCACCGATTCCAGTGTGACTGGCGTCGCAATGTATAAAGAAAGGATCATCAAAATTTGGGCTGTGTAATACTGGTGCTTCACACATATGCTTCTTTAGAGCATCAAACGCATTTTGAGCCTGAGTAGACCACTCAAACTTTCTCTTTTGGTGAAGAGAATCAGTTAAGGGTAAAGCAATAGTTGCATAATTTCTTAAAAATTTGTGGTACCATCCAGTCATACCCAAAAATCGACGTAGCTGTTTTACTGATAGTGGTTCCGGAAATTCGACAATGACAGATAATTTATCTGGATCTGTGGCGATTGTTCCATGTCCCACCACATGGCCGAAGTACTGGATTTCCTTTAAACAGAACTTGCCTTTCTGCACATTTATTGTGAGACCAGCATTCGAAATCTGCGTCGAAAGTTTTCTTAATGTTTCGAGATGCTTCTCAAAGGAATCCGATACTATTAGTAGATCGTCTAAATAAACAAAGACTTCTCTTTTCAAACTTGCCGGAACTATTTTGTCCATTAACTTGGACATGGTCTGGTGCATTGCAGAGCCCAAAAGCCATAACCGTATATTGATAGAGAGGACGGCCAGGAACGGTAAAAGCAGTTTTATCTCATGATTTTGGATCGAGAGGAATTTGCCAAAACGCATCTTTCAAGTCTAAGCTTGAGAAAAATTCGGCCTTTGGCAAACGGCTTAGAATTCCGTCGATAAACGGCATCGGATAGGCGTCTTTAACAGTTAGAGCATTTACCTTTCTACTATCCACTCCTAATGATAACATACGGTCTAGCTTTTCGTACATCATTTTCTCTATCATTTATTGGTTTTGCTTCTGCAACATCGATGCTATGCGAGAGAACAGAAGTGCGACCTAATCCATTTTCAGAAAACAAAGGAAATAATGCAATTGCATCTTTTAGAAGTTTTCGCTGCTCGGTAGTTAACGGTCGCAATAATGGATCATCTAAAGTTGATACCTCAAGATTTGATATACAGGAGGGAAGTAAATCAAAACTGACCCAAAAGTCAATTCCCAAATAAAGATCGAAAAGGCTTGAACGACTCCTGTTTACTTATCAATTCCTTAGCCAAGGATCCGCCTACGCAACTAATTGATGCTCCTGTGTCAAGTAAGCCGCTATAAGTTCTGTTTAGAATAAACACCATTGCGTATGGCCTAACATCCAGAGGATTTTCAATTATCGCCGAGAGTAGCTTTGCTCGCTCTTTACTACGCTTTTTGATATAGACTCGACGGCGGGCTTCTGATCGGGATCGTTTAGGTCCAAAATTTACATCTAAAATATTCTGGTTAATATCTTTCATAAGATTTTCGACTTTTTTATGTATTGGTACGTCCGGTAAATTAAAGATTCTACTTATATGATTATTGTCTACGAAACTAATAGCTGGATTATCCTTTATTGGTCCAGTTTCGGTTCGCTCGACGAGTATTTTTGACGAGCACTGCCAACTGGTGCTCGAGATCCCCAGTTTTTTGGAGTCTGACATTTTCTACAAGTAGGTCTTTAAGTGTCTGGCTTTCCGCATCCATAGCAGAAAATTCGTCGTTCACAAGTACAGTCATGGTATCTATGTCCTGCAACACCACAATTCCAGCATAGCAACTCAATTGCCGCTAGTTCTTCGATCTCATGGTCTTCATTGGGTGGCTCATCCTCAAACTAAATTTCGTTCACCTGTCTTTTCTGAGGTCGGTTGAAGGAACTTTGTGGTTTAGCAACATGCTGCTTAAAAATCTCGTGCCTCCGCACTGCTTGACGTAGGTCAGCTACACTGTTGATTGACACGTGCAGCAGCATGTATAACATGTATAAATCTGACATTGGCTGGGATAAGTGGTCTGCCATTGCAGATATTCGTCAAAAGACTCATTGTGTTTTTGTTTGCGTTGATCAATCGTGGCTTGAATATCTCTATCCTTACGCGCATCTTTGAACTGTGTTCTCAGAGCTGCGCAGAAATATTTCCAAATTATGATTTCCACACTTTGTACCTTTGTGGTACCTCTAAAACAGGTTGCTTGAATATCGGGCTAGCAAATCAAAATTTCCTTCCAACGTCTGTATCGTCAAGGCTTCAGCGCGATAAATAAAGTCATCGACTGATAAGAAACCTTTACCTGTATATCGCAACTTCCAATTTGTCATAATTTGGCTAGTACGGTCTGACCTTAAATCGGATGTATCTGACTGGTAACTAAAAGGTGAGTTCCTAGTTCCTTGTCGATTCGGGGAATTAGATGTATTATCTTGGTTTCTTTCATTTCTTGGTTGGTACACGGTTTTGCGAAGACATTCTTTGGAAACCTGACTCGATTTCCCTCGAAAGATGTTCGGATTGCCTTAACGACATCTCTGACATTAGTTCTACTTGTCTCCTTGAAGCGGTTCCCAATGCATTTGTTATTGGCTGCACTAATTAGCTTATATTTAGTTCTTCTTCCTGCAAATCCATTGCCGAGATATTTGCCTCAGTATCCCTGCCTTGATTTCGAGAACCTGATGCTTGATCTATCTGGCTATTATTTAGTGAATCACTTGTTTCGATTGCAGCTCGGCAAACGGGACACACTTTACGGCTTATTGCGTTAAAACATGCCAAGTGAAGAGTATGATCACAGTTTGTCGTTAGCAGCTGTGTTGTATAAGTTAACACGCGCAAGCTTAAGTTTGCTGACAACGCTGTTACGCCAGAGGCCGTCGTGACAAAGTTGCAGCCGAAACCAGACTCTCGCACGCGTAAGCTGCCGGACCGCCCGTTGCAGACGCTGACTCAACATTCAACCGACTTTCCAGCGCAGCGGCGGCTTCGTGGTCCGACGGAGCTGGCCCTAAGTTCCAGTTTTAATTTTGTTCTCCATTTGTCAAGTACAATAAATAAAAACAAATAAAGTTACCTTGCCGAGATATAATAAATAAATCAAATAAAGACACCTTACTTAAAATAAACGGTCTTGTTAATTGGCGCCCGAACGGAAAATAACCCAGTTACTATAACTCTTCGAGCTAACGCAAAGAGTCGCGGTACGGTTCAATAAAGTGAATAACCAAATCAACAAGTGAACAGTTACTCTGTTATCTAACTGACATAACTCTTCGAGCTAACGCAAAGAGTTGCGGTACGATTCAAAGTGAACAACAAAACAAATTTTGTGAAAAAGAAAACCGCAAAAATAGTGGAAAAATAGTGCAAAAAATACGCACTCACAACGAATAAAAAAATTAAGACCCCCAGCCAAAAGAGCTGAACAAATTAATAAAACAAATCAACAATACGAGCGGCCGACGGGAAACAGCACATCGCAGCGGCCACCCCACCACTTGATCGAAGTTCGAATTTCATATAAAAAAAATGTAAGTGAGATGTTCATTTTTATTTCAAATTAAGTAAATAAAATACTCAGAGCTGTCTAGTGTGCGATTTTAGTGTTTATTAAAACAAACTAAAATAAATTTCTGCCTGTTGCAATAGAGTGCTGAAGAACCTCTATAAGCTTAAACAAAAATTAATTCCGAAACGATTTGATTCTTTTATGTCGTGTCCGGGGCAATACCAAAAAAGGACGGACGACAGTAGTGGTGACGAACTAATACCCTCATACTTAAAGCGGACTTTAGAGCAATAAAAAAAAATGAATACTGAACAGGTTGCCCGGATGGAGGCAAAGGTGCAGGCAGCCCTTGAGGAACAAGGCCGCTTATTTGAAGTGAGGATAGCCTCCCTGACAAACCAACTTAATAAAGCTAGAGTTTCTGCACCACAGATAGAAATTTTCCAAGAAATTGAAAAAGTGCCAGGGACCCGCTGCGACGAGCCCTTAGATGTTGCAAAATCCATCCCCGAGTTCGACGGAAAGATAGAAAACTAAGTTTCGTGGAGGCAAGCCGCTTACGCAGCCTATAAAGTCTTCGAGCTATACAACGGCACCTCAAGACACTAGCAGTAGCTTTAATCAGAAACAAAGTAAGGGGACCAGCAGATGCTGTGCTGGCCTCATTCAACACAGTGTTGAATTTTAAAGCCATTATTGCTCTCATACGCGGACAAGACACCGGGTCACGTAATCCAACAGCAACTAAGCACGCTTCAGCAGGGCAACTTGCCGACGAAGTCGAAAAAAAACTCACACTATTGACAAATAAAACGCTAATGACGCACGACCCCGTTGCAGCAGCTATATTAAACGAAAAATTTAGAAACGACGCGCTTCACGTTTTCGTCTCAGGATTAAAAAAATCTCTAAAGTGGGCGGTCTTCCCGGCGCAACCCATAGACCTCCCTCAGCCTTAGCTCTAGCCCAAGAGGCCGAATCAAGCAACGAGAGAGGCATTTTCGCAGCAAATTTTGCAGAATACCTTGAGGAAAAACCCCAAAAACAAAATTCGCAAAAGTCTCAGAACTGGCGTCAGAACGCCCAACAGGCAAAGGAAGAACATCCTCAAAACAAGAATCCCTACTTCCAAAAAAACCAAAAATATAGAAATGACCAGCAAAACCCAAATAACACAAAACAGAGCTTTAACAACCAAAGGTTCCAAGGGCGAGCCATTGGAGGTGGGTCCCTCCTCTCGCTATGGGCAACCCTCACAGGGCTACAGGAACGATCAAGTTTACGTCGACCAGTCCATGAGGACCCAACAAAACCTAAATCATCTACCCCAAGAAGATAGTAGCGGTGACTACGAGTCACGGTCACAGCATGAAACGACACAGGTTGAGGACGATTTGTCCGGATCCGAATGCTGTAATTTTTTAGCGGAAGCTCCCTGCTTCCGTTCATAAGACGAACGGTTGCAGGGCGAATTATCAGACTTCTGATAGACACAGGGGCCTCAAAAAATTATATAAAACCCCATCCCGAACTGGCACATTGGGTGTCAGTTGACAGCCCTTTTCAAGTCAAATCAATTCATGGGCACACTAAGATCGAGCCGAAATGCCTCATCCACCTATTCGACGTAAAGTCCTATTTTTTCATGCTAGAGTCACTTAATGACTTCGATGGCATAATTGGCCTTGACCTCTTAAAACAGGTCAATGCTCAAATAGATCTGACAAACAACGTCATTAAACATGACCATGGGATGGAAAAATCGAGTTCACCAAATGTCAACAGGTGAACCATATCCAAATTAATGACGCAGATGTCCCTCCTGCTATCAAACTCACTTTTATAGTATGATAATAAAAATGGTAAAGGCATTTGCAACCGTTAATGAGTCCCTACCGTACAACATAAATACGGTTGCCACCATACCAACGGATGACGAACCAGTTTACTCAAAACTGTATCCGTATCCAAAGGGCGTGTCTGACTTTGTCAATGCAGAAGTTAAACAACTTCTAGAGAACGGCATAATACGACCGTCAAAGTCTCCTTACAATAACCCGATATGGCTTGGCGTACATAAACATTACTTGATTTCGCGTGCTTGGGATCTAATAGGAATTCGCTCACTCAAATCTAAAACAAAAGATAAGAAAGCTAAGAAAAGAGGATCACAATAAAACATAGACAAACTAAAGCATTGCGACTTGAATTTCGTTGCTGTTGGTGTTATTACAGCAAACAAAAGTAGCCCACCCATCCATGACCATTACATCCGCACTATATGTAAACATTGTTTTAAATGGTCCCTATGCTCAAGTCAACCGATTAATACCATAATATATCTTCCATCGGCATGACCCCTATTCGATAAACTCTAGCAATAATTCATTTTCAGTCTATATATTTTATTTATTATATAACTAATATAAGCTTCATGAGTGATAATAGAAACTAAATTTTATTTAATTAAAATTTAAAAATAATTACTCTAGTTTTCACGTTTTAATTTCATTTACTTTCATTTTAATATACTCAATCTAAGAAAATCATGAGAATGGCGCTGTGGAAAGATAATATGGCATAATAATAATAACATAATAATATAGTTTAGATATTCAAAGTATAGTCATAATAAGTATATATGTAGGAAGGGTATATAAAAAGGTAAACAATAAAAGTTAGATCATTATCTAGCTCAGGCGCAGACAAAAGTGGTGGTCGTCGCAGAATTTTGCATCTTTGTTTTGATTCGTTTTCTTCTTACATATTTTTGGCTTTGCAGGCGCAATTCAGCTTTACTTTTTCCTTATTTTATTTCAGCTTAATTTTATGGTCAAAACACAATTAAATAAAAGAGTTGGAAAACTTACCGCTCCATTTCCAGACGGTCGAAAGCGCTTTCGGCGATTTGGCTGAAAAGGGGGGTTATGATCAAAGATGTACACATAATATTTTGTACCTCTGATGTTTAACCTTCTATTTACTTGTTCATCTTATTAAGTTTTTTTTTCCCCCATTTGTATGTAGGCAATTAAATACTTTATTTTCAATCATTTTTACGGCAATCGCACACCGCATTTATTCTTTTCTTTTAGTTATATATATATATATATTGGTTAGTTTTTCATGATATTTTCTTTTCAGGTTATACGCTTAGTATTGCCAATTTTTTTGTTACAACATATTATATTTCGCTTCAACATTCTCTCAAAATTTGGATTTTCCTTGCATTTTCGACTACTTTTATAAAAAAAACAAAAGGAAAACCAAAAAAAAAACATATTTCTGATATTCTCGCAGATTTCTCGCCGTTGTTAACGCACACAGAGCTCGTCGCAGGTTAATTTCGATTCATTTTTCCCAATTTTGGGTTTTGTTACAGCTCTGTGAGGTTATAGGTTAACTGGTGATCTTCTTGCACTTTCACAATTCACTTTTTACTGTCTGGATGCGGCTTTCTGGGGTTAATTCAGCGTCGAATCTGGCGTGTAGAAACTTCTTACTTGCCCATGGATTCAAATTGTTGGCTTGCTGAAACTTTTCCTACTGGCTCGTAGACCCAAAAAGAAGGCTGCCTAGATTGCGCTCATCTAGTGGGCTTACGAAACGTAGAGAAGGGCTCGTTTTTGGGCGTAGAAAAGAAGAAAATTGAAGAGATTGGCCTGTGCAAAATATTCTTTTATTATCAGTATTCTGCAGATTGGTCACTATATTTACCTACTTCAATATAACGAAGCTGATGCAACTGATAGATATAAAGCCTTGTCCAGGCCAATGTAGAGTTACGTTCACTTTGATTAGCTTGAGAACCTACGTTGTGGTCTGCTGGATGGTTGGGGATCGAATAGATCGAGCTAAGGGTCTAGATCTAGCTTATGGCCCTTATTTCCTCTGCCACGATGTTTTCCCTTGTCATTGTGATACTGACACTAGAATAATGGAATCATCCCTGTGAGGGAGCAAAACTATACTATCCTAACTAATCTGGTATTTATTAAGATAGCTAAAAAAAATCTCAATTTCTCAATTATTTAACAATTTATGTATGTATTTATTTATACTTTAAATATAGTTTAAGCGTACAGTTAATGTTTATTATACGTCTATAAATCATTTCATTGGTTTTTATACTACCAAGAATTCTTTACGTAAGGACAGATCCTAATTGACTTTCAATACGTTAATTAGCACCTGCAACCTTCAACGTTGTATTAAAAACTATTAGAAGACCTGATTTACAAAGATTGTTTAGTTTACATGGAAGATATAATAGTTTTTTCCACTTCATTGGAAGAACACTTGTTATCTCTACGTAAAGAATATGCTAAATTACAAGAAGCTAATCTAAAGTTACAACTTGACAAATGTGAATTTATGAAAAAAGATACAGAGTTCTTAAGTCATATCGTAAATACTGAAAGCATAAAGCCCAACCCAAATAAAATAGTAGCCATACAAAAATTCCCATTAACCACAGACGCAAGCAATGCCGCTCTAGGTACTGTATTATCACATGATCATAAACCTGCTTGTTACGCTAGCCGTACTCTTAATGAACATGAACTTAATTATTCAGCAATAGAAAACGAACTTTTAGCTATTTTCTGGGTTACTAAATACTTCAGGTCCTATCTTTTTGGTCGTAAATTTGAGATACTTAGTGATCATCGTTTAGTTTGGCTTGGTTCGTTTTTATATATATCTTGATCAGGATTAATAGCCATGCCGATCTTGCCTTTTCCGTCCGTCCGTATGAACGTGGAGATCTCAGTAACTATAAAAGCTAGAAAGTAGAGATTAAGCCTGCAGATTCTAGAGACATAGAAACAGCGCATGTGTATTATATAATATTATGTTGACACCCACAGAACCCCCAAAATTGCCACGCCCACAGTTTTGCAAAATGTTTTAATATTTATACCCGTTACTCGTAGAGTAAAAGGGTATACTAGATTCGTTGAAAAGTATGTAACGGGAAGAATAAGGAAGCGTTTCCGACCATATATGTATATTATTGATCAGGATCATGGATCATGGATCATGGCCGAGTCGATCTGGCCATGTCCGTCTGTCCGTACGAACGCCTCGATTTGAGGAACACCAAAGCTAGAATGTTGAGAGCATGCAGTTTCCAGAGACATAGACGCAGCACAAGTTTGTTGCCACGCCCAATCTAACGCCCACAAGCCGCAAAAAACTGTCACGGCCACACTTTAGAAAAATGTTGGGATATGTTTTCAATTTTTAATATATTTTGAAAATTTCTATAGATTTGGCAAAAAACTTTTTGCCATGTCCACTCCTGCGCCTACAAACCGTCCAAAGCTATAACGACACAATTTTGAAAAATGTCAAAATTTTTGAAATTTGTCAAAAACTTTTAGCCACGCCCACTCCAACGCTGTCTTGCCCATACTGATGAAAAATGTGATATTTTTTCACTTCTTTATGTATCTTCCAAATTTCTATAGATTATCCGATATGCTGACAGACTTACCGCACACCCGAACACGTTGGCGAATGATCTTGTCGACCCCATTTCCCTCCGATGTCTAAAGAGAATACATCCCCATGAACTCAGTACACGTAAGATAGCATAGTCCCTCCACTGTACATTTGTATATCATAATTAAGAAACATAGTCCATAATATTATCTGTTAAGCTACACACTAGGTTAAGTTCAGAAGGAACTGAACGATTCCTAGCGACTTTAAGATTAATGAAATAAAGAGTTTATGATATATAAAAAAACGCATACCCCTTTATAAAATAAATATTGCATACTTTTGACAAATTACACTGTACTGCATTTAATTAGCCGATCACTTGTGTTCGGCGAAAGTGTATTTGTGTAGTGTCAACCAACCAATGAGTTGGATAGCTGGGAGGAGGAACAAGCAAGCCAGATAGTAGATCAGTCGTTAGCTAGTACCTCCGTTGACAGCATCATGGACTCCGCTCAAATCCAAGCAAATCACCACATACGCAAAGGTTTCTGTGAACCCTGAGGTTAGGTGTGACTTACCATTAGACATGATCAAGTCCGTGCCAGAGTTCTCTGGCACCCAATACGAGTATGTGGCCTGGAGGCAATCGGCCATACGATCTACGACCTTTTCAAGCCTTATAATAAAAGCAGTGCGCACTACCAAGCTGTAGCTATCCTAAGAAACTCGTGTCTCACAATACTGATTTGAATTTCGATGCCATTTTGGCAAGTTTAGACTGCACGTACTCAGACAAGACATCCCTACGCTTACTGAGGCAGGGAATAGAGATGGTCAGGCAAGGTGACTTACCATTGATACACTACTAGTACGAAGTCGAGAAAAATTGACGCTGGTTACCAACAAAATTGTGATGAGACACGACCAAAAGGGAGCTGACCCGCTCAACGCTGAGGCTCGAGCCGATCCTCTGCATGCATTCACTTCGGGTCTCAAAACGTCCCTCAGAGCTGTGGTTTTCCTGGCTCAACCCAAAGATTTGCCATCTGCCCTGGCTTTGGCCAGAGCAGCAGAAGCAAGCATTGAAAGGAGCATGTTCGCAAACTCCTACGCCAAGGCCGTAGAAGAACGTGCGCAAAAATCTGGGAACGGCAAAAGCGGCTACCAGGGTAGGCAACGTAATGACAGCAACAAAGAGCAGGTCCTGGATAGGAATTCACATTTAGTCAGCCGTAAAAAAAGTTGCGCTAACGGTCAGACCAATAATGACAACCAGGCGCAAGCACCTCAACCTATGGAGGTCGACTCGTCCTCCAGGTTTAGGCAGCGCACGGAACATAATAATAACCACCCAAGTGCGTCGAATGATTTTAAGAAAAGAAATTCTTCGGACCGTTCGACAGGTCCAAGGCGTCAACGTATTAATAACGTTGTCCAAGAAACCCCTAAACCCAAAGACCCCAAACAGACCTTAAGAGATCGACAATGAGTACGCTCCGACCGATGACTCACTGAATTTTTAGAGGACGCTCCCGGTTGCCGTTCATTGAACGACGGTTGGCTGGGAGAACTTTAAGAATGTTAATCGACACCGGCGCGGCAAAAAATTACATTAGCCCGTAAAGGAGTTAAAAAATGTAATGCCGGTCGCCAGTCTGTTCTCGGTGAGTTCAATACATGGCTCTACCGAAATTAAACAAAAATTCTTAATGAAGGTTTTCAAGCACACCTCTCCGTTCTTCCTATTGAAGTCACTCAACTCGTTCGACGCTATTATAGGCATGGACATAGGCTATTTCAGCTGACTTAGAGTAAACTTCACTGATGTGAATGATATCGTGGTACCTGCCTCCATTAAAAAAGGAGTTCAAGGACACAATTTTGAGAAGGACAAATGATGCTATCCCATTCAACACAACCAACCGGTGCACTCAAGAGCTTACCCAAATCTCATGGGTGTTTCTGACTTCGTAAATAACGAATTCAAGCAAATGCTAAGGGATGGCATTATCAGGCCCTCAAGGTCAACCTATAAACGCGACCAGCCCGACCTGGGTTGTGGACAAGAAGGGCACTGACGCCTTAGGGAACCCGAACAAGAGGTTGGTCATAGATTTCAGGAAACTCAATGAGCGGACCATCCCAGACCGTTACCCTATGCCTAGTATTCCCATGATTCTAGCGAATCTTGGCAAGGCAAAATTCTTCACTACCCTTGACTTAAAGTCAGGGTATCACCAAATATACCTCGGTAAATGGCGGCAAATACGAATTTTGTCGTCTGCCGTTCGGCTTCAGAAATGCAAGCAGCATTTTCCAAAAAACGTTCCGAGAGAAAAGATTGGGAAAATATGTTACTTCTATGTAGATAACGTCCGCAACATCGATACTGTGCTGAAATGCCTAATCGATGCAAATATTAGAGTAAGCCAGGAGAAGACTAGGTTCTTCAAAGAAAGCGAGGACGGATCTAAATCCGATCCAGAAAAGGTAAAGGCCATTCAGGAGTACCCTGAACCAGATAGTGTCTATAGTGTTCGATCTTTCCTTGGTTTAGGCAGATACTGCAGAGTCTTCACCAAAGACTTTGCTGCCATAGCTCGTCCGATAACAGATATCCTAAAAGGGGAGAATGGTTCGGTGAGTAGGTATATGTCTAAAAAGATTCGCGTTGAGTTTAATAACTCAACATAACGCATTTCAAAGGCTTCGTAACATTCTGGCATCCGAAGATGTCATACTCAAGTACCCCGACCTTAAAAAGTCCTTTGACCTCACCACAGATGGGTGACATCGGCAAGTGGCATCGGGGCAGTCCTATCCCAAGAGGGTAGGCCAATCACAATGATATCCCGTACCCATAAACAGCCTGAGCAAAACTATGCCACAAACGAAAGGGAATTGCTAGCCATTGTATGGGCCCTAGGTAAACTACAAAATTTTCTGTACGGCTCCAGGGAAATTAATATTTTTACCGACCACCAACCTCTTACGTTCGCTGTTGCCGATAGGAACACAAACGCCAAGATAAAAAGGTGCAAATCTTATATGACCCAGCATAATGTCAAAGTTTTCTACAAACCTGGCAAAGAAAATTTCGTGGCAGATGCCCTCTCTAGACAGAATCTGAATGCCTTACAAAACGAACCCCAATCAGACGCTGCGACTATTCATAGCGAGCTCTTCCTGACCTACACGGTCGAAACCACAGCTAACCGTTAAATTGCTTCACGAACCAGATCATTCTGGAGGCAGCACGGTTTCCGCTCAAGCGAAACCTAGTGCTGTTCCGAAGCAAAACTCGACACTTAATCAGTTTTACCAAAGACACTAGAATAATAAGATGCGTAACGCCATACGATTTTTTTGCACACGATTTTTTCGGGCTGGCTCTAGGGCTCTCTCGAATTTTTGTTCAAGAGCCAGAGAGAGAGCGCTCTAGAGCCAGCAGCTCTTTTGTACGCATACAGCGACAGCCGAGCACTGTATGTGTGCAAGTTATATAACCCCTAATACAGGGACCCGCATTTGAAGCATAAACACTTTCGTCCAAAACAAGTCCGTTCATTTGTTGCCTTTGTATCTAGCAATTGGCTTTTGCCTTAGCCTTCAAATCAATTCACACAGCTTTGACTTTTATCGTTGCCCATGCCCTTCAGCTGGACCACCAGCGAATATAAACAATTCTTCAAAATCCAATCTCAACGATCGATTTGCTTGGGATCCCAAAGCCGCACTTCGCCGGCCTGTAAATAAACCAAACTTAACGTAAACACAGCTCCCTCTTGATCGAATTTAACGTAAACACAACTTCCTCTTGCGTATTGGGGACCAAACTTATTGCGGATCAATAAAACTGCAATGGTCAGCATAATTGAATTTCACAATGCAGAAGAACAATTTCAGCATCAAGCTTTACTTTAAAAGTTCAAAAGTTTCAAGAAAGCTCCTGGCCGAGGTTTCGAGGGGAAGATTTAAAAGTTAAGCCGGCAGTCGAAATCACACCATCATCAAGAATTAAGTGCTATAACCAGACAATTTATATACAAAAAATAAATGTCGATAAACACAAGCTATACAGATCATCTACCAAGAAGGAAGGGCTGAGGGCAATCCCTCGCTAAACAAACACCTGGAGAATCAGCAACAATTACGAGGAGGATCTGCTGTGAGCAAAAATAAGAAATACTAATAAAATTATTTTTAAGTTAAACAATTGTGCCGAGTTAAAAAATTTTATTTGAAGGAAAAGAAAAAAGTTAGTGTAACCAATCAATCGGCAATTAAGAGAAATTACGTTTAAGAAGTAAATTCACCCTGGAAGATTTAATAAAGCAATTAAAAATGGCGAATACGAGTAATCCATCAGGCAGCATTTCGGCAATTACCCAACAGGTCCTTTTGACATCAGAACTCATAAAACAAATAGTAACCACCGAACTAGACTCCTTAAAACTGGAGATAATATCTTTTTTTTTTAGTTTTAGTTTTATTAAAGCGACGAATCCGTACATGCAGTACTAGTACCATAACATTGCAATTAAACATATAAATAATATAACCAAACCTCTTACTTATCGCGGGAGGACTAGAGATAATATCATTGAAATTTAAACTACAAGCAAATGAAAACAAGGTAGGAAATTGATGGTACCATAGTATGGTACGAATCATATGAGATAATCAAATCGGTACCAGAATTTAAGGGTCAAATAGAACAGTACGTTAGTTGGAGAGAGGCCACAGAAAACGCGATGGGACAATATGTTATCAAAAGTAAAAGATACTTCGCAGCGCTATCAATCCTCAGAAACAAAATAACAGAAAAGGCGAACGACGCATTGACTATACATGGCACTGTATTACACCTTGATGCCATTTTAGCTAGATTAGATTTCGTGTTCAGTGACCGAAGACCACTGCATATAATAGAGCAGGAACTAAGTATCTTGACACAGGGAAAAATGACCATTATGGAATATTATAAACAAGTTTATAGGAAGCTGACTTTGCTGACCAATAAAACCATTATGACATATAGACGGAACCAAGCTATTACTAACGAAATTAATAACAGACATAGGCAAAACGCTTTAAGAGTTTTCATGGCCGGCCTGAACGGCCCAATATCAGCCACTCTATATTCCATGAATCCGACCGACTTGCCAAACGCAATGGCATTGGACCAGGAGATGGAAAGCAACCAGATGAGAACAAAATTTGCCCATAATTTTACTGGATTGAATCATGATTCGAATTTTTAAAACAAACCCGGTCCCAATTACCGGTACAACTTCAACAAAAACAATTTCCAACAACAAAATCAGAAACCGACCCAAGATTTTAACAAGAATAAATTAACCAACCGGAACCAAAGGCAATGAGATAAATAATATCGAAAAATAACATTTTTAGACCAAAGCCAGTAGCAGGACAACCTTACTTAACAAGGGTAGATAAAAAAAATTAACAAAGAACTAAAAATACTAATTGATACTGGGCCACAGCGTGTTATATAAAAATAATGGAATCTTCCCGAATAAATATGAATTACCAATATACAAAAGAGTGTCGACCATTAATGGTCGCACCATTATAAAATATTACCATAACATAGTTATATTTAACGTTAGACAGAGATTCTATGAAATAGAGGGCTTAGAATCTGATTTATTAATAGGATGTAACCTCTTGAAAAGAATAGGTATTAATATCGATATACAAAAGGGGATTATAAAATACAACGGAAAAGAGGAGAAATTACGTTTCGATGACGATAATGCATTGAATAAAGCATTATTAACAAAAGAGAACAATATTCTCCCCTTGAGAGAATTTATCTTAAAAAAATATTACGACGAACAGGAAGTACTTACAGCAGAATCAATTGTTGTAGAGGATAGTATATATAGCTCGGGATCAAGTTATACTGAGCATGCCGGCGTAGAAATATCCGCCATAAACGAGAATATAAGCAGCTTGGGATATAGTTATCCTGAGCACGACGGCGTAGAAATATCCGCCACCAAAAATAGTGTATCCAAGTTGGGATTCAATAATCTCGAGAACGCCAGCGATGTTCCTTCCGCTAATCAAAAGTACACTAGTTTCGGATTACAAAATCCGGAACACGCCGTCGATGATAATTCCGACACTTATCATATTAATAATATTAATAATGCCTCCTCCAATCAAACTGAAAAATTGGAGTTAAAATAGATGTAGAAAAAGGTATTCTAGAATATAATGGAAAAAGGAAAAACTGGAATATTAAGATAATGAGGAGAAAAGCGATTTGTGTTTAATTGGAGAAAATAAAGAAATAATTAATTAAAGAAATATATTATAAAAAAATACTTTGATGAACAAACAGAAGAATAAACTGAATCAGTTATTGCAGAAAGAAGTAATTATAGCTGGAGATCTTATGATCTCGAGCACGCCGACGATGTTAATTCCGTCAAATTAAAATTGAAAAGTTTGGGAAATAAAAATCCCGAACACGCCGACGATGTTAATTCCGTCAAATTAAAATTGAAAAGTTTGGGAAATAAAAATCCCGAACACGCCGGCGTTGAATTATCCGTCAACAATAAAACTAATAGTTTGGGATCGGCAAATCCTGAGCACGCCGTCATTGAATTTTCCGACAAAGAAAAAATTCATAATTTAAAAATAATTTTAAATCAAATAAAAGATTTTGAAAATAAAATGATGAATAGCATTCCAAAATAGATATGCAAATTCCTTTTCAAACCGATATTAGAGGAGAAATAAATACTGACAATGACAGGGCACTTTAATAATGAAATCGACAGAATGTTAAAAGAGCACCAGTCTTAGTAGTACCCCAAAAAGGTCAAAACGAAGATACTCCAAAAAATCGACTAGCTATTAACTATAAAAAATTAAACGAAATCACAAAACATAAGAACAGACCCTAATAAAAGATCACAGTGGGAAATCAAATACAACTTAGAAGTTATCGAACTAATTTTTAAAGGGGAATTAATGAGTTAGGCACCGTATGGAAGTGGATAGCTGGAACTCCGGACTATGATGATTTCGTAATCATTGCAGACCTAATGGATATCTCAGTATTCAAAATCGCACTACACAAAGCACTCTTAATAATTTATATAAAATACCCTATAATTGATAACAGGTGCAATATATACTATGCTAAAGCCATCTCCCAAAGCGATGGAAAACTAATAATAAGCAATCAAGTCGCAAAATGCGACAATACGTATTATGAAATGACTACATTTAAGACCGATATCTTTAAAAATTACGGTATAACAAATCAGAAACAAAACCTGTTTTACCAAGTTATTAAATGGAGAGAAATCGACTTGTAAGAAAATAAGAGAAAAAAAATAAGAAATTAGATATCATCCAAGACGGTGCCATTTTTCTTAGTGGATACAATATTGTTAACAACTCCTATTTAAATGGATCATTTCTA
This sequence comes from Drosophila orena, assembly GCA_005876975.1. NCBI lineage: Eukaryota > Metazoa > Arthropoda > Insecta > Diptera > Drosophilidae > Drosophila > Drosophila orena. The sequence goes on from VCKV01000353.1 coordinate 86,247, forward strand.
ATAACATTTAATAGTACAACCACAATTAACAACATTTCATATACCAATTCGGAAAGTAAAATCCTCGATTACATAACTACAAACCATTTTACAAGTTATGAAATATTCAATTACATTTTGTCAAATAACTCGGAACTCTCTCTAGACAATGTAAGCATTCTAAACCCTTTCATTCAAATTAATAACACCAAGATATCACTTTCCCTTATATTATTAATTTTAATTTTTTTATACATCATTTCTGTAATCATATATCTAAGTTTCAAACACAAAAAATTAATATTTGTAACCAAAAAACCACGGCCAGAACGCGAAAACAGCTTGAATCAAACAGAATTTTTAGCAGAGTTACGGGATCACCTACATATAATTCAGAATGAATCCGGACGATCTATTTTAGAAGGTGGAGAGTTATATAACCCCTAATACAGGGACCCGCATTTGAAGCATAAACACTTTCGTCCAAAACAAGTCCGTTCATTTGTTGCCTTTGTATCTAGCAATTGGCTTTTGCCTTAGCCTTCAAATCAATTCACACAGCTTTGACTTTTATCGTTGCCCATGCCCTTCAGCTGGACCACCAGCGAATATAAACAATTCTTCAAAATCCAATCTCAACGATCGATTTGCTTGGGATCGCAAAGCCGCACTTCGCCGGCCTGTAAATAAACCAAACTTAACGTAAACACAGCTCCCTCTTGATCGAATTTTACGTAAACACAACTTCCTCTTGGAGACCAAACATATTGCGTATTGGGGACCAAACTTATTGCGTATCAATAAAACTGCAATGGTCAGCATAATTGAATTTCACAATGCAGAAGAACAATTTCAGCGTCAAGCTTTAAAAGTTCAAAAGTTTCAAAAAAGCTCCTGGCCGAGGTTTCGAGGAGAAGATTTAAAAGTTAAGCCGGCAGTCGATTCTTGAGATAAAATCTGATCGGTGATCCGGTCTTATGATCGGTGATCCGATCTTAAAAAACTTATATTAAAAATCACTCTGTAAACTTTAAAGATTAAATAAAAAATAAATTTTTTTAAATGAATTCGTATTAGAATTCTTAATTTGCACACGTATGCTCACATATTGTAAATTTGACAAAATATACCCTTCATTTTAGAAGTTTATGGACTTTCAATTATGGACTTCAATATTATTTGTATTTTGGTACTCGTAAGTAATAAGTAAAAACTCTAATTTTGCATTGCCTTAACATGATAATTATTTAATTACATCATAGAAATGATAATAGGTGAATAAATGTACATAATAATACCGAATTATTTTAATAAATTTTATACTAGAAAATATGTCGTTAGAGTATTCAGCTTACGATCATAGTTATTTAGTTTAGTTTAGTTTAGTTTAGTTCCTCTTAATTCGTTTGCTTAAAGCTGACAAAAACAGAGTGCTCCTCGTTTGCTACTGTTTCTCGAAATTTTAATAATATAATATAACATAATAATAATATAAATATAATAAATATAAATATAATAATATAAATTTAAAAAAATTGATTTTGTGATTTATTAAAGCACAATTTCGATAAAGTGCGATAAGTTATTGTGCTAAGTAGAGCAAAATAAAAAAAAAAATTATGGAAGTGTATATATTTTCCTAATTTGTCGCGCCTATATTACGTTGTGCTGGTACTGCTGCTTTTCGATAAAGGTTTGAACTTTTGAATTTAACATTAATTGTTTTATTTAAAAAAATTGGCTATGGCCGACAAAAAAAGATCAAATATCAGTGGGAACAAGTGCAGCCTTCCTCACTGTCAGAAATCTAGGCGCGATTACCCCGCTCTTAAATTGTTTAGGTTTCCTGAAAAGGATCCAACAATTTTAATGAGATGGGCGGAAAAGTGCCAAATTACAGAAGATTTTGTGGCGAGCACTTCATCACTGATTTTATGCCAAGATCATTTCTCGCCAGATGATATTGGCGTAAAATATCTAAGGAAAGGAACAATTCCAGATCGCAACCTAATTAAATATGAGAGTTGCAAAAATGATGATATTGATTTCAATGCTGTAAGATCGTCCCCAGCATTCTATTTCATAAATGAAAAATTAGTGACGACTAAAAATAAATATATACATAATATATAAATATATAGTACAAAAATTTAATAAAATGAATTAAAAAAAAGGAGCAAATTATATCGAAAAGCAATATTTAGAAAACTAGCTTAGTGGGGAACATGGAAATATTTTAATGTTTAACATTTATTATTTCAAGTCGACTCGAAGGTCATATAAATATACGACCCCATTGGACTTGTAATGGCCTCCCCGTGGTGTTCCCTGGGTACCAAAAATTACATATATTACAGATAATTAATAATAAAAATATTTATACCGTTGCGGTAACAATAATAGCACCATAAGCACATTTCGTGTTTGTCCGTGTTTCGTGTTTCTGTATTTTCTGACACTTTTTCATCATTTTACTCACTAAACATAAATACTACAATGATTTTCAATCGAAATAACAAAATTGGTAACAGATCTAATGGATTTTTTAAAAATAGTTGGCAATACAAAAAAAAACCTTCAAATATAGGCGGTAACAAAAGTAGCACTGTTTCTCGTAGTTTGCTAAAACTAAATAAAAAAATAAAAAAAGAATTCAACAAATTGATTAGATCTTAAGAACAATGTTTAAGGAATCTTAATATTTGGTTGCGTGACCTTTCTTGGCGATGACAGCTACGCATCGTCTTGGCATGGAGTCCACCATCGGATTATTTGGTTTGAACAACCGACAATGCGACCAATTTCAGCGTAGGTTTTACCTTCAGAGATCATGTTTTTAATCAAATTTCTTTTTTCGACGGTACAATGCTTTCCGCGACCCATGACTAGAGAATTTTTGGTCTTCGTTTGGAACATATTCAATTAAAATCTTTAACCTTAAAACCTTTTTTCAAAATTTGTCGAAAAAAACCCAAAGCAATCACTCGTATTAATTTTATTTAGCAAATACGTGGTCAGTGCTATTTTTGTTACCGCCTCATTTCGCGCGCTTTTGCAGCAAGTGCCCAAAAACAAAAAGAACCGTTACATTGAGAGAGTAAAAATTTCTTGATCAGAGAGACAACATATGGTACTTATTCATGCAATCTGACTTAAAATAATAAACATTCAATAATTTTGTTTAGCAAATCAACTTTCCACCTGCAGTAGTGCTGTTATTTTAACCGCAGCTGTATGTAAACGGTAGCTAATTCGAGCGACGATTTTAACTAAAGAATATTAAAACAACTTTAAAAAAAAAAAATAATAGTCATCAATTTTTAAATATTATTTTATTAGCTCATATTACAACGAAATTGACCAAAACATTAATCAAATTCGTTTATTAGATCAAAATTGATTTCGGACCGAAAATCGTCTTTCACTCACACAAGCAAGTGAATTCTATTTTTAGATTTTTATGCTCTCAATTTTACGCGAGCGGGAAGAGAGCAATTATTGCCGCCACCAAAAAAGTGGCTGCATAGTGCAAAACCAATGTACGGCCGTTACGCATCTTATTATTGTAGTGTCTTTGGTTTTACTGACAAGAGTTACTTATTAAAAACCCTGAAAAAAGTCGTTAATCCTGACGTCATGAACGCTATTCATTGCGACTTGCCCACTTTAGCAAGTTTGCAAGAACGTCGTATTAGATATAACCGATAAGAACGAGCAGTTAGAAATCGTCACTGCAGAGCACAACCGTGCTCACAGAGCCGCTCAGGAAAATATGAAACAAGTCCTTCGTGACTATTATGTTCCTAAAATGGGCAGTTTAACAAAAGAAGTGGAAATTGTAGGGTCTGAATGTTGAGAGCATGCAGTTTCCAGAAGCATAGACGCAGCAAAAGTTTTTGCAACGCCCAATCTAACGCCCACAAGCCGCACAAAACTGTCACGGCCACACTTTTGAAAAATGTTGTGATATGTTTTCAATTTTTTATATATTTTGAAAATTTCTATAGATTTGGCAAAAAACTTTTTGCCATGTCCACTCCTGCGCCTACAAACCGCCCAAAGCTATAACGACACAATTTTGAAAAATGTCAAAATTTTTTAAATTTGTCAAAAACTTTTAGCCACGCCCACTTCAACGCTGTCTTGCCCATACTGATGAAAAATGTGATATTTTTTCACTTTTTTATATATCTTCCAAATTTCTATAGATTATCCGATATGCTGACAGACTTACCGCACACCCGAATACGTTGGCGAATGATCTTGTCGACCCCATTTCCCTCCGATGTCTGAAGAGAATACATCCCCATGAACTCAGTACACGTAAGATAGCATAATCCCTCCACTGTACATTTCAGTTTCAGACACAAATAAATTACCTAGCTTCTCGGGTACAGAGTCTGCAGGTGGAAGCACCGCATATCACCACATACGCAAAGGTTAGGAGGTTAGGTGTAAATTACCATTAGACATAATCAAGTCCGTGCCAGAGTTCTCTGGCACCCAATACGAGTATGTAGCCTGGAGGCAATCGGCCATACGACCTATGACCTTTTCAAGCCTTATAATAAAAGCAGTGAGCACTACCAAGCTGTAGCTATCCTAAGAAACTCGTGTCTCACAATACTGATTTGAATTTCGATACCATTTTGGCAAGTTTAGACTGCACGTACTCAGACAAGACATCCCTACGCCTACTGAGGCAGGGATTAGAGATGGTCAGGCAAGGTGACCTACCATTCATACACTACTAGTACGAAGTCGAGAAAAATTGACGCTGGTTACCAACAAAGTTGTGATGAGACACGACCAAAAGGGAGCTGACCCGCTCAACGCTGAGGCTTGAGCCGATGCTCTGCATGCATTCACTTCGGGTCTCAAAAAGTCCTTCAGAGCTGTGGTTTTACTGGCTCAACCCAAAGATTTGCCATCTGTCCTGGCTTTGGCCAGAGCAACAGAAGCAAGCATTGAAAGGCGCATGTTCGCAAACTCCTACGCCAAGGCCGTAGAAGAACGTGCGCAAACATCTGGGAACGGCAAAAGAAGCTACCAGGGTAGGCAACGTAATGACAGCAACAAAGAGCAGGTCCTGGATAGGAATTCACATTTAGTCAGCCGTAAAAAAGGTTGCGCTAACGGTCAGACCAATAATGACAACCAGGCGCAAGCACCTCAACCTATGGAGGTCGACTCGTCCTCCAGGTTTAGGCAGCGCACGGAACATAATAATAACCACCCAAATGCGTCGAATGCTTTTAAGAAAAGAAATTCTTCGGACCGTTCGACAGGTCCAAGACGTCAACGTATTAATAACGTTGTCCAAGAAACCCCTAAACCCAAAGACCCCAAACAGACCTTAAGAGATCGACAATGAGTACGCTCCGACCGATGACTCACTGAATTTTTAGAGGACGCTCCCGGTTGCCGTTCATTGAACGACGGTTGGCTGGGAGAACTTTAAGAATGTTAATCGACACCGGCGCGGCAAAAAATTACATTAGCCCGTAAAGGAGTTAAAAAATGTAATGCCGGTCGCCAGTCTGTTCTCGGTGAGTTCAATACATGGCTCTACCGAAATTAAACAAAAATTTTTAATGAAGGTTTTCAAGCACACCTCTCCGTTCTTCCTATTGAAGTCACTCAACTCGTTCGACGCTATTATAGGCATGGACATAGGCTATTTCAGCTGACTTAGAGTAAACTTCACTGATGTGAATGATATCGTGGTACCTGCCTCCATTAAAAAAGGAGTTCAAGGACACAATTTTGAGAAGGACAAATGATGCTATCCCATTCAACACAACCAACCGGTGCACTCAAGAGCTTACCCAAATCTCATGGGTGTTTCTGACTTCGTAAATAACGAATTCAAGCAAATGCTAAGGGATGGCATTATCAGGCCCTCAAGGTCAACCTATAAACGCGACCAGCCCGACCTGGGTTGTGGACAAGAAGGGCACTGACGCCTTAGGGAACCCGAACAAGAGGTTGGTCATAGATTTCAGGAAACTCAATGAGCGGACCATCCCAGACCGTTACCCTATGCCTAGTATTCCCATGATTCTAGCGAATCTTGGCAAGGCAAAATTCTTCACTACCCTTGACTTAAAGTCAGGGTATCACCAAATATACCTCGGTAAATGGCGGCAAATACGAATTTTGTCGTCTGCCGTACGGCTTCAGAAATGCAAGCAGCATTTTCCAAAAAACGTTCCGAGAGAAAAGATTGGGAAAATATGTTACTTCTATGTAGATAACGTCCGCAACATCGATACTGTGCTGAAATGCCTAATCGATGCAAATATTAGAGTAAGCCAGGAGAATACTAGGTTCTTCAAAGAAAGCGAGGACGGATCTAAATCCGATCCAGAAAAGGTAAAGGCCATTCAGGAGTACCCTGAACCAGATAGTGTCTATAGTGTTCGATCTTTCCTTGGTTTAGGCAGATACTGCAGAGTCTTCACCAAAGACTTTGCTGCCATAGCTCGTCCGATAACAGATATCCTAAAAGGGGAGAATGGTTCGGTGAGTAGGTATATGTCTAAAAAGATTCGCGTTGAGTTTAATAACTCAACGTAACGCATTTCAAAGGCTTCGTAACATTCTGGCATCCGAAGATGTCATACTCAAGTACCCCGACCTTAAAAAGTCCTTTGACCTCACCACAGATGGGTGACATCGGCAAGTGGCATCGGGGCAGTCCTATCCCAAGAGGGTAGGCCAATCACAATGATATCCCGTACCCATAAACAGCCTGAGCAAAACTATTCCACAAACGAAAGGGAATTGCTAGCCATTGTATGGGCCCTAGGTAAACTACAAAATTTTCTGTACGGCTCCAGGGAAATTAATATTTTTACCGACCACCAACCTCTTACGTTCGCTGTTGCCGATAGGAACACAAACGCCAAGATAAAAAGGTGCAAATCTTATATGACCCAGCATAATGTCAAAGTTTTCTACAAACCTGGCAAAGAAAATTTCGTGGCAGATGTCCTCTCTAGACAGAATCTGAATGCCTTACAAAACGAACCCCAATCAGACGCTGCGACTATTCATAGCGAGCTCTTCCTGACCTACACGGTCGAAACCACAGCTAACCGTTAAATTGCTTCACGAACCAGATCATTCTGGAGGCAGCACGGTTTCCGCTCAAGCGAAACCTAGTGCTGTTCCGAAGCAAAACTCGACACTTAATCAGTTTTACCAAAGACACTAGAATAATAAGATGCGTAACGCCATACGATTTTTTTGCACACGATTTTTTCGGGCTGGCTCTAGGGCTCTCTCGAATTTTTGTTCAAGAGCCAGAGAGAGAGCGCTCTAGAGCCAGCAGCTCTCTTGTACGCATACAGCGGCAGCCGAGCACTGTATGTGTGCAAGTTATATAACCCCTAATACAGGGACCCGCATTTGAAGCATAAACACTTTCGTCCAAAACAAGTCCGTTCATTTGTTGCCTTTGGCTTTTGCCTTAGCCTTCAAATCAATTCACACAGCTTTGACTTTTATCGTTGCCCATGCCCTTCAGCTGGACCACCAGCGAATATAAACAATTCTTCAAAATCCAATCTCAACGATCGATTTGCTTGGGATCCCAAAGCCGCACTTCGCCGGCCTGTAAATAAACCAAACTTAACGTAAACACAGCTCCCTCTTGATCGAATTTAACGTAAACACAACTTCCTCTTGCGTATTGGGGACCAAACTTATTGCGGATCAATAAAACTGCAATGGTCAGCATAATTGAATTTCACAATGCAGAAGAACAATTTCAGCATCAAGCTTTATTTTAAAAGTTCAAAAGTTTCAAAAAAGCTCCTGACCGAGGTTTCGAGGGGAAGATTTAAAAGTTAAGCCGGCAGTCGATTCCTGAGATAAAATCTGATCGGTGATCCGGTCTTATGATCGGTGATCCGATCTTAAAATACTTATATTAAAAATCACTCTGTAAACTTTAAAGATTAAATAAAAAATAAATTTTTTTAAAAGTAAAAATAAAAAATACAAAAAATCCACAAACCAATAATAGTGAAAATTCTGATGAGAAATAAAGGTGGACGATAAAAAATCACACCATCATCAAGAATTAAGTGCTATAACCAGACAATTTATATATAAAAAAATTAATTTCGATAAACACAAGCTATACAGAGAGATACAAAAAACATCTTAACCAGTAAAACAACAAATTTGTGAAAAACGAAAAAATCAACAAATCATCTACCAAGAAGGAAGGGCTGAGTGCAATCCCTCGCCAAAACACCATTCAATCAAAAAAAAACAAAAAAGAAGGAAGGAAGAGCTGAGGGCCATCCCTCGCTACCAATAAACAAACACCTGGAGAATCAGCAACAATTACGAGGAGGATCTGCTGTGAGCAAAAATAAGAAATACTAATAAAATTATTTCTAAGTTAAACAATTGTGCCGAGTTAAAAAATTTTAGTTGAAGGAAAAGAAAAAGTTAGTGTAAGCAATCAATCGGCAATTAAGAGAAATTACGTTTAAGAAGTAAATTCACCCTGGAAGATTTAATAAAGCAATTAAAAATGGCGAATACGAGTAATCCATCAGGCAGCATTTCGGCAAATGCCCAATTACAACAACAGGTCCTTTTGACATCAGAACTCATAAAACAAATAGGAACCACCGAAGTAGACTCCTTAAAACAGGAGATAATATCATTGAAATTTCAACTACAAGCAAATGAAAACAAGGTAGAGGAATACAAAACTCAGGAAGTTGATAGAACCATAGTATGTGACGAATCAATGAGATAATCAAATCGGTACCAGAATTTAAGGGTCAAATAGAACAGTACGTTAGTTGGAGAGAGGCCACAGAAAACGCGATGGGACAATATGTTATCAAAAGTAAAAGATACTTCGCAGCGCTATCAATCCTCAGAAACAAAATAACAGAAAAGGCGAACGACGCATTGACTATACATGGCACTGTATTACACCTTGATGCCATTTTAGCTAGATTAGATTTCGTGTTCAGTGACCGAAGACCACTGCATATAATAGAGCAGGAACTAAGTATCTTGACACAGGGAAAAATGACCATTATGGAATATTATAAACAAGTTTATAGGAAGCTGACTTTGCTGACCAATAAAACCATTATGACATATAGACGGAACCAAGCTATTACTAACGAAATTAATAACAGACAAAGGCAAAACGCTTTAAGAGTTTTCATGGCCGGCCTGAACGGCCCAATATCAGCCACTCTATATTCCATGAATCCGACCGACTTGCCAAACGCAATGGCATTGGACCAGGAGATGGAAAGCAACCAGATGAGAACAAAATTTGCCCATAATTTTACTGGATTGAATCATGATTCGAATTTTTAAAACAAACCCGGTCCCAATTACCGGTACAACTTCAACAAAAACAATTTCCAACAACAAAATCAGAAACCGACCCAAGATTTTAACAAGAATAAATTAACCAACCGGAACCAAAGGCAATGAGATAAATAATATCGAAAAAGAACATTTTTAGACCAAAGCCAGTAGCAGGACAACCTTACTTAACAAGGGTAGATAAAAAAATTAACAAAGAACTAAAAATACTAATTGATACTGGGCCACAGCGTGTTATATAAAAATAATGGAATCTTCCCGAATAAATATGAATTACCAATATACAAAAGAGTGTCGACCATTAATGGTCGCACCATTATAAAATATTACCATAACATAGTTATATTTAACGTTAGACAGAGATTCTATGAAGTAGAGGGCCTAGAATCTGATTTATTAATAGGATGTAACCTCTTGAAAAGAATAGGTATTAATATCGATATACAAAAGGGGATTAAAAAATACAACGGAAAAGAGGAGAAATTACGTTTCGATGACAATAACGCATCGAATAAAGCATTATTAACAAAAGAGAACAATATTCTCCCCTTGAGAGAATTTATCTTAAAAAAATATTACGACGAACAGGAAGTACTTACAGCAGAATCAATTGTTGTAGAGGATAGTATATAAAGCTCGGGATCAAGTTATCCTGAGCATGCCGGCGTAGAAATATCCGCCATAAACGAGAATATAAACAGCTTGGGATATAGTTATCCTGAGCACGACGGCGTAGAAATATCCGCAACCAAAAATAGTGTATCCAACCTGGGAGTCGAAAATCGGAAGAACGCCAGCGATGTCCCTTCCGCTATCGAAAAATACACTAGTTTCGGATTACAAAATCCGGAACACGCCGTCGATGATAATTCCGACACTTATCATATTAAAAATATTAATAATGCCTCCTCCAATCAAACTGAAAAATTGGAGTTAAAAAATGTGTAGAAAAAGGTATTCTGGAATATAATGGGAAAAAGGAAAAACTGGAATATTATGATAATGAGGAGAAAAACAATTTGTTTTTAATTGAAGAAAATAATACTCTTCCATTAAATGTGAGGGTAAATAATATCGAAAAAGAACATTTTTAGACCAAAGCCAGTAGCAGGACTACCTTACTTAACAAGGGTAGATAAAAAAATTAACAAAGAATTAAAAATACTAATTGATACTGGAGCCACAGCATGTTATATAAAAAAGGGAATCTACCCAAATAAATATGAATTACCAATACACAAAAGGGTGTCGACCTTTAATGGTCACACCATTATTAAATATTACCATAACATAGTTATATTTAAGGTTAGACAGAGATTCTATGAAATAGAGGGCTTAGAATCTGATTTATTAATAGGATGTAACCTCTTGAAAAGAATAGGTATTAATATCGATATACAAAAGGGGATTATAAAATACAACGGAAAAGAGGAGAAATTACGTTTCGATGACGATAATGCATTGAATAAAGCATTATTAACAAAAGAGAACAATATTCTCCCCTTGAGAGAATTTATCTTAAAAAAATATTACGACGAACAGGAAGTACTTACAGCAGAATCAATTGTTGTAGAGGATAGTATATATAGCTCGGGATCAAGTTATCCTGAGCAACCGGCGTAGAAATATCCGCCATAAACGAGAATATAAGCAGCTTGGGATATAGTTATCCTGAGCACGACGGCGTAGAAATATCCGCCACCAAAAATAGTGTATCCAAGTTGGGATTCAATAATCCCGAGAACGCCAGCGATGTTCCTTCCGCTAATCAAAAGTACACTAGTTTCGGATTACAAAATCCGGAACACGCCGTCGATGATAATTCCGACACTTATCATATTAATAATATTAATAATGCCTCCTCCAATCAAACTGAAAAATTGGAGTTAAAATAGATGTAGAAAAAGGTATTCTAGAATATAATGGAAAAAGGAAAAACTGGAATATTATGATAATGAGGAGAAAAACGATTTGTGTTTAATTAGAGAAAATAAAGAAATAATTAATTAAAGAAATATATTATAAAAAAATACTTTGATGAACAAACAGAAGAATAAACTGAATCAGTTATTGCAGAAAGAAGTAATTATAGCTGGAGATCTTATGATCTCGAGCACGCCGACGATGTTAATTCCGTCAAATTAAAATTGAAAAGTTTGGGAAATAAAAATCCCGAACACGCCGACGATGTTAATTCCGTCAAATTAAAATTGAAAAGTTTGGGAAATAAAAATCCCGAACACGCCGACGTTGAAACTAATAGTTTGGGATCGGCAAATCCTGAGCACGCCGTCATTGAATTTCCGACAAAGAAAAAATAAATTTAAAAATAAATTTAAAAATTTAAAAATAATTTTAAATCAAATAAAAGATTTTGAAAATAAAATGATGAATAGCATTCCAAAATAGATATGCAAATTCCTTTTCAAACCGATATTAGAGGAGAAATAAATACTGACAATGACAGGGCACTTTAATAATGAAATCGACAGAATGTTAAAAGAGCACCAGTCTTAGTAGTACCCCAAAAAGGTCAAAACGAAGATACTCCAAAAAATCGACTAGCTATTAACTATAAAAAATTAAACGAAATCACAAAACATAAGAACAGACCCTAATAAAAGATCACAGTGGGAAATCAAATACAACTTAGAAGTTATCGAACTAATTTTTAAAGGGGAATTAATGAGTTAGGCACCGTATGGAAGTGGATAGCTGGAACTCCGGACTATGATGATTTCGTAATCATTGCAGACCTAATGGATATCTCAGTATTCAAAATCGCACTACACAAAGAACTCTTAATAATTTATATAAAATACCCTATAATTGATAACAGGTGCAATATATACTATGCTAAAGCCATCTCCCAAAGCGATGGAAAACTAATAATAAGCAATCAAGTCGCAAAATGCGACAATACGTATTATGAAATGACTACATTTAAGACCGATATCTTTAAAAATTACGGTATAACAAATCAGAAACAAAACCTGTTTTACCAAGTTATTAAATGGAGAGAAATCGACTTGTAAGAAAATAAGAGAAAAAAATAAGAAATTAGATATCATCCAAGACGGTGCCATTTTTCTTAGTGGATACAATATTGTTAACAACTCCTATTTAAATGGATCATTTCTAATAACATTTAATAGTACAACCACAATTAACAACATTTCATATACCAATTCGGAAAGTAAAATCCTCGATTACATAACTACAAACCATTTTACAAGTTATGAAATATTCAATTACATTTTGTCAAATAACTCGGAACTCTCTCTAGACAATGTAAGCATTCTAAACCCTTTCATTCAAATTAATAACACCAAGATATCACTTTCCCTTATATTATTAATTTTAATTTTTTTATACATCATTTCTGTAATCATATATCTAAGTTTCAGGCACAAAAAATTAATATTTGTAACCAAAAAACCACGGCCAGAACGCGAAAACAGCTTGAATCAAACAGAATTTTTAGCAGAGTTACGGGATCACCTACATATAATTCAGAATGAATCCGGACGATCTATTTTAGAAGGTGGAGAGTTATATAACCCCTAATACAGGGACCCGCATTTGAAGCATAAACACTTTCGTCCAAAACAAGTCCGTTCATTTGTTGCCTTTGTATCTAGCAATTGGCTTTTGCCTTAGCCTTCAAATCAATTCACACAGCTTTGACTTTTATCGTTGCCCATGCCCTTCACCTGGACCACCAGCGAATATAAACAATTCTTCAAAATCCAATCTCAACGATCGATTTGCTTGAGATCCCAAAGCCGCACTTCGCCGGCCTGTAAATAAAGCAAATTTAACGTAAACACAACTTCCTCTTGGAGACCAAACATATTGCGTATTGGGGACCAAACTTATTGCGTATCAATAAAACTGCAATGGTCAGCATAATTGAATTTCACAATGCAGAAGAACAATTTCAGCGTCAAGCTTTATTTTAAAAGTTTAAAAGTTTCAAAAAAGCTCCTGGCCGAGGTTTCGAGGAGAAGATTTAAAAGTTAAGCCGGCAGACGATTCCTGAGATAAAATCTGATCGGTGATCCGGTCTTATGATCGGTGATCCGATCTTAAAAAACTTATATTAAAAATCACTCTGTAAACTTTAAAGATTAAATAAAAAATAAATTTTATTAAATGAATTCGTAATAGAATTCTTAATTTGCTCACATATTGTAAATTTGACAAAATATACCCTTCATTTCAGAAGTTTATGGACTTTAAATCTATATTATTTGTACTCTGGCAATCGAGTACAAAGTACGATAATAGGTGAATGTACATAATAATACCGAATTATTTTAATAAATTTTATACTAGAAAATATGTCGTTAGAGTATTCAGCTTACGATCATAGTTATTTGATCATAGTGAATCTTAGGTGCGCTGGTCCTGCATCAAGAATTCAATTTTGCAATGCACAGGTTGCATATGATGTTTTTTAACTATTTAGTATATTTATTAGTACAAATTACAAGTAAACAAGTAAAAAAATATGCATACTTCTGTAAATGATCAATTTTCAGTATTTGAAATGGAAATATTATTTTGTTGAATGTTTTTGTTATATTTTAATTTAATATTTGTAAAAACCGCGCAATTTTGGGTGGGAAAAAAAGCGCGCCAAATGTATTCTTTCTTCTTTTAGTTCCTCTTAATTCGTTTGCTTAAAGCTGACAAATACAGAGTGCTCCTCGTTTGCTACAGTTTCTCGAAATTTTCATAATATAAACGCATTTTTAAATTTAAAAAAATTGATTTTGTGATTTATTAAAGCACAATTTCGATAAAGTGCGATAAGTTATTGTGCTAAGTAGTGCAAAATAAAAAACAAATTATGGAAGTGTACATATTTTCCTAATTTGTCGCGCCTATATTACGTTGTGCTGGTACTGCTGCTTTTCGATAAAGGTTTGAACTTTTGAATTTAACATTAATTGTTTTATGTAAAAAAATTGGCTATGGCCGAAAAAAAAAGATCAAATATCAGTGGGAACAAGTGCAGCCTTCCCCACTGTCAGAAATCTAGGCGCATTACCCCGTTCTTAAATTGTTTAGGTTTCCTGAAAAGGATCCAACAATTTTAATGAAATGGGCGGAAAAGTGCCAATTTACAGAAGATTTTGTGGCGAGCACTTCATCACTGATTTTATGCCAAGATCATTTCTCGCCAGATGATATTGGCGTAAAATATCTAAGGAAAGGAGCAATTCCAGATCACAACCTAATTAAATATGAGAGTTGCAAAAATGATGATATTGATTTCAATGCTGTAAGATCGCCTAAACAAAAAATATGTCGTTCATTTCTCATAAATGAAAAATTAGTGACGACTAAAAATAAATATATACATAATATATAAATATATAGTACAAAAATTTAATAAAATAAATTAAAAAAGGAGCAAATTATATCGAAAAGCAATAGTTATAAAACTAGCTTAGTTGGGGAACATGGAAATATTTTAATGTTTAACATTTATTATATCAAGTCGACTCGAAGGTCATATAAATATACGACCCCATTAGAATTGTAATGGCCTCCCCGTGGTATTCCCTGGGTACCAAAAATTGAATATATATTACAGATAATTAATAATAAAAATATTTTTACAGTTGCGGTAACAATAATAGCACCATAAGCACATTTCGTGTTTGTCAGTGTTTCGTGTTTCTGTATTTTCTGACACTTTTTTATCATTTTACTCACTAAACATAAATACTACAATGATTTTCAATCGAAATAACAAAATTGGTAACAGATCTAATGGATTTTTTAAAAATAGTTGGCAATACAAAAAAAAACCTTCAAATATAGGCGGTAACAAAAGTAGCACTGTTTCTCGTAGTTTGCTAAAACTAAATAAAAAAATAAAAAAAGAATTCAACAAATTGATTAGATCTTAAGAACAATGTTTAAGGAATCTTAATATTTGGTTGCGTGACCTTTCTTGGCGATGACAGCTACGCATCGTCTTGGCATGGAGTCCACCATCGGATTATTTGGTTTGAACAACCGACAATGCGACCAATTTCAGCGTAGGTTTTACCTTCAGAGATCATGTTTTTAATCAAATTTCTTTTTTCGACGGTACAATGCTTTCCGCGACCCATGACTAGAGAATTTTTGGTCTTCGTTTGGAACATATTCAATTAAAATCTTTAACCTTAAAACCTTTTTTCAAAATTTGTCGAAAAAAACCCAAAGCAATCACTCGTATTAATTTTATTTAGCAAATACGTGGTCAGTGCTATTTTTGTTACCGCCTCATTTCGCGCGCTTTTGCAGCAAGTGCCCAAAAACAAAAAGAACCGTTACATTGAGAGAGTAAAAATTTCTTGATCAGAGAGACAACATATGGTACTTATTCATGCAATCTGACTTAAAATAATAAACATTCAATAATTTTGTTTAGCAAATCAACTTTCCACCTGCAGTAGTGCTGTTATTTTAACCGCAGCTGTATGTAAACGGTAGCTAATTCGAGCGACGATTTTAACTAAAGAATATTAAAACAACTTTAAAAAAAAAAAATAATAGTCATCAATTTTTAAATATTATTTTATTAGCTCATATTACAACGAAATTGACCAAAACATTAATCAAATTCGTTTATTAGATCAAAATTGATTTCGGACCGAAAATCGTCTTTCACTCACACAAGCAAGTGAATTCTATTTTTAGATTTTTATGCTCTCAATTTTACGCGAGCGGGAAGAGAGCAATTATTGCCGCCACCAAAAAAGTGGCTGCATAGTGCAAAACCAATGTACGGCCGTTACGCATCTTATTATTGTAGTGTCTTTGGTTTTACTGACAAGAGTTACTTATTAAAAACCCTGAAAAAAGTCGTTAATCCTGACGTCATGAACGCTATATATTGCGACTTGCCCACTTTAGCAAGTTTGCAAGAACGTCGTATTAGATATAACCGATAAGAACGAGCAGTTAGAAATCGTCACTGCAGAGCACAACCGTGCTCACAGAGCCGCTCAGGAAAATATGAAACAAGTCCTTCGTGACTATTATGTTCCTAAAATGGGCAGTTTAACAAAAGAAGTGGAAATTGTAGGGTCTGAATGTTGAGAGCATGCAGTTTCCAGAAGCATAGACGCAGCAAAAGTTTTTGCCACGCCCAATCTAACGCCCACAAGCCGAACAAAACTGTCACGGCCACACTTTTGAAAAATGTTGTGATATGTTTTCAATTTTTTATATATTTTGAAAATTTCTATAGATTTGGCAAAAAACTTTTTGCCATGTCCACTCCTGCGCCCACAAACCACCCAAAGCTGTCACGCCAACAATTTTGAAAAATGCGATATTTTTTCATTTTTGTATATGTAAAATTATATGTAAATTTCTATAAATTTGTCAAAAAACTTTTTGCTACGCCCAACTCTACCGCCCACAAAGCGCCAAAACTCTGACGCCCACATTTTTCAAAAAATTTTAAGTTATTTTTCTTATATTTTTTTTTTTTCCAATTTCTACCGGTATTCCAGGAAATGTTGAAAATTATTGTTTGCACTTCCACTAGCTGAAAAACGGGTATCTGATAGTCGGGGAACTCGTATATAACATTCTATATTGTTTTAGATGTATGGCTCAGCAAGCATGGGATGGTGGTGTGTATAGTCGTAGAACCATGTTTTATAAATCCCGACGTCTGCGAAGTTCACAATTTGGAGATGATCGCAGGGTCTGATTAGGATTTTTTGTGTTTGAGAAAAAGATTTCTGAAGGTTTACCCTCAGAAGAATAAGTGTATTCTGTGCGTTATGGGTCGAGCAAACTTTACTCCGGGGTGAATCCGGCTTTTGAGGTATTTATATATGGGACAGCCTCTATACTTAGCCGCTACCGCTATAGTTTCCGCAGCTTCTGCGGCTGGGTTCGTTGTATTTGTCGTGAAATGAGAGCAGTCATGAAGCACAGACGACACAAGCTGAACGCAGTGTGCAGTATGCTCGTGTATGTCCGTATTCTTGACAATAAGTGCATTGGACGGGGCCTTTGCGCTTGTGTGGTTCTTCTACGGTAATTCTGCGATACAGTAGAAGCTGTTGCGTGTAAAATGGGTGCATTTCGTTTTCCCTAATCGCTTAATTGTCAGGTTCCTGTTCGGCTTTGAAGAGTGATTGTGGTTTCTGTCTTCGTTCAGAATGTTAAAGACAGTTTTCGCATTGATACCTTCGTAATATTAGCATGTTTTATTTTAGGCTCTATAGCCTTAAGAATGACTTGAAGGGTGCAGCTTAATAGTTTTTGTTATTTTCGTTGAAATATTTTGCAAGAATCCTAAATCACTCTTTGGTTTTTACTTGGGCTTTTGTTGCGTGGATGATGCCTTTTTTTGGGGTAATATGTGAAAGTTTTCTGTTCCATCGTTAGTGTTGACGGTAAGAAAGAACTTACACTGTCGCTCGGTATTGTTGTCAGGATGGGGGTGTTTGACAGTGGCAGTGCACTTCCACAGGTTGCCATACGCGTTGTTTCGTATCGAAAAGAGACGACGCTCATCTTGTTCTCGTTGCCTTTAAGTGCGAATGACTCATTGTATTAGTTTGCTTTGAAGTAAAATAATTTGTAACAAACTGATTTTATTAGTGTTCTTACTACGATGTACGTGCGGCTAGCTCAGAAGATTTCGTGCTTTCGCCTTACTAAAATTTATATTAAACGTGATCACCCGGTTTCCAGTAACAATACTTGGCAGTTCTTGACTGGTGGCGAGGAGGTGTGCTGTGGTCTTAGGGAAGCGTTACTGTTCCCAAAATGGGGTGAACATGTGCTGCGCTCTCAAGGCGAACTCCTTGCTACCTGCAACCCTGGATCTGGCCCGGTAAGTCCCGCCAGATGCCTGTTCAGATTCTACAACGCACGGCTTACGCCGCAGTCCCTGTAGCAAGACGCCTAGTGAAAGACGAACGTTCCACACTTTCCTTTTATGAATGTTTCAGGCAACCGCCTGATTTTCGTACGAAATCTCCGACCCAATCGACCGGGTCTTCAGCAAAATTCCGCCGCGCAATCGGGTCCTTGCTCGGATTGGGCCAGCTTACTCAAACGCGTGGTTTCGATTCGCGGCGTCTAAACATAGCCGTGCATCGTCTTACTAAATCTCAGCTAACTGTGTCTCAAGTCGGAGACTTGCCTCGTACCGAACCCGTCGACGTATCGATCACGCTCCTTGCTGACTTTCAAAGCTGCAGTTTCCTTGCTGATTCCGTTGCTTCGCGTTGTTCACTCGTATTCTCGTTCTCCTTGACTGTCCCGCTTCCAGTGCTCGGACTGCTTATATCCTTCTCCTCCTCTAACCGTTATTCTTGGATGGCTCTAGTATCCCGGTCCAAAGTGCACGGTTTCCTTTGACCTGGCACGCCGACGCTTCTTATTCTACTGCTGTCCTGCTCTATTTCGTGCAGTCTCACTCTCGCTCTCCATATTCTCTCTCACAAAACCCCTTTCGTCCAAACTCCTTTCTACAGATTTCTCAGTTTCTCCAAACTACTCGTTTCGCACTTCCGTTACTACGCTCTGTAGTTCTTCCGTAGTTAACATCTTCACAAGTTGTATAGAACAAACCAAATCCACAATTATTTGAATAATCAATTTTTGCGTATTTAAGCTACATTTTTTGTCGTTTATTGTTGGTAGGTTTTAACTTTTCACTTGGAATATATGGTATATTTTCGGAGCACCAATAACACACACGGTGTATTCGGTAGCCTTATTGAAATTTTCTTTCAGCTCTTGTCTAAAAACTGGATAGTCTAAATCGATTTCAGGGATGTTTTTAATCTCGATGATAGAGATGTCGGTTTCTACTTCGTAAGATCGTTAAAGCGCATCTGCCATTGTTTTTACGAAAAATTACCAACCTGATTGCCCATCGCGCCAGACGACCACTGAAATCCTGTTGGTTCAATAACCAATTAAGAAGGTCGTGATCTGTGATTATTCTAAACGTGTGTCCATCAGTCTACAAGTTAACAACCAAGCAACCTCTAGCAACTAGCTGACGCGCCAGAGTTCGGTTCAGCGCTCTGCGCTAAAAACGTCCGGCAGCGGAAAGCTGACGCTTCATATTTGGAGTGTTACGCTGCGCCGCAAGGAATGCTGAGTCGGCTTGCCGCTCTTGTCTTGGTGGCGTGATCTATTGTTGTGTAGGGTAAACTTAAGTCTGGTAGCTTTATTCAATTCAAGGAATTTACCTTTCAACCAGACTGAGTAAGTCAGTGAGTCAGTGGAAAGCATTAACAAATAAAGCTTTGGTACTGTCAGTCATTCCTAGGAACTGACGCTTTTTGAACAATTGTAAAGCTTGAAGCGTAGCTTCGCCTACGATATGACCGCGGTATTTCTACCTTTTTCAAATCAAAGTTGGTTTTTTAAATGTTGTTCGTTAATCCTGCTTCTAGCACGCGCTTGGCGACTTCAATTGATCCGCAAATGTAGACGGCATGATCAGTAAGCCATCTAAATAGACCTCATCATCCTTCAATTACCTGATCTATAATGCGGCATACCCTAAGGTGTGTTAAGTGCCGTCTTTGACTTGAAAGTATTAAAACTTCTAAGCTCGGCATGGAGTACGTTTCCTTTTTCATTTCTTAATTTACATTAGCCAAGTCTAGGCAGAAGCGATCCTTGCCTGGTTTCACAATTAGTATAGCCAGTGAGGACCATTCGAATCTTTCATCTTCTTCTTTTATTATCCTTACTTACTTACTTCGATTGACCTCCGCACATTGACTCTCTCTGGCTGACGATATTGGGTAAAACCTTTGTTTAATAGGTTTCACTTCTCCTGTATCGATCATATGTTCAATTAATGTAGTCGAGAAAAGTTATGTCAAATCCTTAGATTCTGCTCTCGTCATCCAAAAGTCAATGCCTTAAATTACATCCTGGGCAATAAGAATTGTCTTTAACTGAGTTATATTCAAGCTTTTGACCATCTGCTGCTTTGACAGCTGCTGTCTTGGTGAAGGCTTACTTTTGTTCCAGAACGCGTAGGGCTAGCTTACCGCCTATGGCACTTTAATTCGTGTCACTCACAAGGTCAAGTAACGTTTGACAGGATAATAAAGATAAACGGTCGAATTTCGTCTCCCAGAGAGGAAACTAAGACCAATCTGAATGGGTGTGTTGTGCCGTAGTCGTAATTCCAGCATTTCGTGGTACGAAGGACATTCACTTCGAGTTGCTTGCTTATCTTTGTGATTAGCGTGCGCGTCATCTTTCTACTTTACTTCTTGAATAAAACGGCTTTGGATTTGAGTGTATCTATAATAAATTGTTGATAACGTGCCAATAAAATTTTTCGTGCTTATGACATTCGCTACGTAAAGCGGATAAATTTGCGATTGGCACATGCAAAAGTTCGTATTTCAGCTCGAATTTTAGATTTTTCTTAACTGCATCTACTAGATCAAAATCTTACAATCGGATGCGCAAGGAATCGGCGATCGATTACATCGAGTCTGGGGCAAACTCGTTTCCGGCGGAACAGCGATGCCGGTCCAGAGAACAACAGATAGGCGAATTGGTTTAAGAGGTCAAAGTCACCGTCCAAACATCTGTATCGCCTGGACTTCCGCTGAATTTAAGATGCCAATATACAATTAGTCTCGAAATTCTATTGGGACGGCAGGGTCTATTTGTTGAATTCTCTGGAAGTCCCGAACTAATCGAAATCTGTGGTTGCAGAAGGACGTTATCCCATATAAGTGGAACACCCTCTACTTTAGCAGATGGACTATGAAAAGGGAAGCTTAGATTTCGTAGGGAAATAGTAATCTTTCACTGATGGAGAAAAATAAAAAATCATTGGTAAGTGAGAAACTGCCGAGGCATGGCTGCGTTGTGTTGCGATTGACGGATTCTGTGAGTGACGGAGTGTGCTGCGTGTAGGTGGTCCGAAATCTTTCTTTCGAAATTCTACTGTTAAAGTTCCAGCGCCCACCTTGCGATTCTTCCGTATGGGCTCTCGATGATATTCAGTCATTTCAGGGCCATGTGATCTGTTATCACTTTGAAGTGGTAACCCTCCAGGTACGGTCTTAATTTTCTGACGGCCCACACTATTGCAAAACATTCCTTTTTCGTTGCACAGAAGATCCTTCCCGCTCCATTCAGCTTTCTACTGGAGAAGGATATCTGCAACATGAACGTATTTTCGAAATCGGGGCATGCCAGGATTGGGTCGGCGACCAGCCTGGTTTTGACGGCCTCGAATGCTTCTTGGTGGGCGTCCGTCCACTCCCACTTCTTGAGGAGAGCATTTACTGGTTGTACCAGCGTCGAAAAATCGGGTACAAAACGTCTGTACCACGACGCCACTCCCAGGTACTATCTCAGCTCCTTCACGTTTCCTAAAGGTCTTCAGCTGCGCTATTGCCGCTACCTTCTCCGGATCCGTTCCAATACCTTGATCTGTCACGCGGTGACCCAAGTATTGCAGCTTCTTCCTAAAGAATTTGCACTTATCCGCATTAACTCTATGTTTTGTCGCCCGTTGCCTCCGGAAATCCTCTTTCAAGTTGCACATATGCTCTTATAGTGTCCGTCCGATCACTATGGTATCGTCCTGATATACGAAAGCGTGTGGCATCATATCGGCTCCTATCACTTGGTTCAACGCCCACTGAAATGTTGCCGATGCGGAGTGCAGTCCGAATGTCATCACTTTTCACTGAAACAGGACCTTTCTTGACACCTTCTGCATACCGCGTTTGTTCCTCTCTTGGGAAATCCCGCTGGTGGCGGGCCCTGTGAGTCCGCTCCAACTCGAACCGTTCCTTTTGGGTGTAGGGCGGGGGTGATGTTTTCCCATATTCTCTGCAGCGTATCTCTCTGCGACAACCCCAAGGGCCGCATTATGGTCTGCATGTCTACCACGTAGTCTTTGAAACACTCACCATATCACTGCTTCCTCTGCCTGACCTGGTCAGCCAGCTTTGTCATGAAGCCTCTGGGCAGGAAGAATTCCTGGAAGCTCTGAAGGAACTCTGCCGTACTTATCTGTAGTTGCCACTTATGCTGTCCCGTGACATGTTTATTGCAACCCTTAAATAGAACATATTTATAGTTTGTCTACTTATCATGTCTAAACACATGTTTAGACATTCTCCGGGGAGGAAAAATGTACGGCCAGTAGTTGTCTCTCATTTATGTGTTGCCTCCGGATATAAATGACCATTATAATTATGATAATCGTTGTCAACGCTAGAACCGAGTGTCCGCTTGCCGTGTGGAAAATCAAGACATCAATGTGTACTTTGTTATTTTTCAGAGTCTTGATGCGCATTTGAAGATTTTGCAGTTCATTAGTGTTGTTGACAATTAAGTGCTTCAGCGGGACCACGTTCCATGTCTCTTTGTCATCTATAATTCGTAAACTGGGGAAGATAGACATTTCAGACGCTGTCGAAATTACTTTTTGTTGTATCCCCTAATATTGCTGTGCATCCTGCAAGTAGTTGTATATTGCCTTGATTGGGCAGTCTTATAACTTGATGCTGTTCGTTGCATCTTATATTAGCTGTTGTATTCCGAAACAGTCTAAACAGCCAACGGTTGGATCCACTTATCTCTTTGATGAACGAATTGTCTTGGAATTCCATCATTTCGCATGAGTGTGCCTTGCTTGGTTTCAATGGAGATATTTCGCAAGATTGATCATCCGCGTTTTTCCATGCCCAATTACTTTCGCAAAGCCATGTTGTCGAATCCTCTTGTCTGCTTGGGTAATTTCCATTTCAGACATTAGGTGATATGCGTTTATGTCTGTATTGAACGCAAAATAATTAGAATTCAATTTCGGAATAAGCTTTGTTCCGTTTTTCCACAGTGGTATTGGGATTACTTCAAATAGATCCGTTTCCTGATTGTTGTATATCGGCAATTTTGCTTCAATGAATAGGACATTATCCTTCAACATAGCTTGTGCCTTCATCAGTTTATAGAACAGTGGTAATTGTATAACTGAATTTCCACCCGTCAGCATTTGTTTTCGTCCTAATTTTTGCTTAACTTTTTCGAGATTCTCCAGCATTTTGTTAGGCGCAATTAGTGTAGGATGAATTCTTCCTTCACTAATGTCCGTTATCATTGAGATCGCTGTTGCTTGTAGGCTTTCTGCCTCTTCAATCCAGTTTCGCACTTTCTTATGTTAGAATTTAATTGACTCCTTATATACCATAAAGTGCTCCTTCACGGTTTCTGCAATAATATTGACTTGTTGGGTCAGTTTTCCTAAATTCCGGTATTCCTTCTATCCTTCTATCGTAGTTGCTCCTACTAATTCTTCCGTGGCATTGATGACCGAGGTCTGATTGTCAACATATTCCATTATATAAACCTTTTCTTTCGGTTGGTACGGTGCCGTAGTATTTTGTCTTTTTCTTTTATGTTGTCAATTTTTGTCCGTATTGTCGTGCCGAAGAAATCGCAGTAGTCCTTGAAGTCTCCCATTTTTTTGCAAACCAAGCGGGAAGTTCTCTGATTGTTTTATGACATCAAAATAGGCTTGCATGTCATAATAAAACAATAATTGCCAACTGGATGTAGCGACTTCAGTTTTACCAATTTTGTTCACCATAACTGCAGCTTTTGCGTCGATGTCGTAAATTTTCCCAAGTTCTTTGGAAATTTCTTCCGAATTTTCTGTCGCAGTTTTAGCTTGCAACATCAATAAACAGCATAGCACAGTAGCTGCATGGCATTCCAGTGCCATTCCTTTTGCCTTTTGGAACTCGCTGCCTAAGCTTCTTGTTCTTGAAGCATTGACTCCGTTATAGATGGCGTTGCAGCTCCAGCTGGTTGTGCTTCGCTAACAGGAAGTTGACAGATCTTGTTTAGCGACCTTTTTACTTCCCCATCGCTTGTTTTAACCGTGACTACCCGGACTTTATCATCTTGTCCTTTATGATTCTTTAATGATTCCTTTCATTGGCCATCTTTCAGAGTGATTGTTCTCATGTTTTATAAGAACCAGCTGTCCCTCCTTCAGATTTGGCTTTACTTGGCGCCATTTGGTTCGCTGTTGCAATGACACCAGATACTCCTCTTTCCATTTCTTCCAAAAATCACCTCTGATGCGTTGAATATCTATCTCTATCTATCTATCTATCTCTATATCTATCTATCCAAAGAGCTGATTGTCTTACTTTCGTCAAAATGTTCAGGAGCTCCAATTAGAGGTCTTTCCACCAGAAAATGACCCGGCTTTAATATGTCCTCACCATCGTTTTCGCTCCTTCTATCCTTCTATCTATCCAAAGAGCTGATTGTCTTACTTTCGTCAAAATGTTCAGGAGCTCCAATTTCTTTCCACCAGAAAATGACCCGGCTTTAATATGTCCTCACTATCGTTTTCGCTCCTTACAGTGACTAATGAGCGCGAGTTTAGCACTACTTCGATTTGACATAGCAGCGATGCAAATTCTTCATATGTAAAGCTGTTTTCACCAATAACTCGTTTAAGGTGATGCTTCACTGATTTTACACCGGCTTCCCATAAACCTCCCATGTGGGGCTTCCCGGGGGAATAAAGTTCCACTTGATGCCTTCTTTTTCTAGTGTAGGTGCTAACTCATTATTGTTTTTAATGGCAGATACAAATTCTTTGTCCAATACTTTTGAAGCTCCTACGAAGTTTGTTCCATTATCGAGTATATGTTCTCACTCTTGCCTCGTCTTGCAAAGAACCGTCGAAGAGCCTCCAGGAATTTGTCTGACGAAAGGTCGCTAACAGCTTCCAGATGTATCGCTTTTGTTGCCATACAAACAAATACACAAATGTATCCTTTATACGTTTTTTGACCTCTTCCCTTTGAGCAGCGAATCTGGAACGGTAGTCGATTCCAGTATTTTGAAACGAGTAATAAGCCATTACTCGATAAACTGGTAAATTTCCCTTCAGTTGACTGGACATCTCTTGTTTGTATTGTATGCATACAATACATTCCCTTAAATGTTTCTTTAAGGAATTTTGTATGCCAAATATCCAGAACTCCCTCTGAATATAAGTTCTCATAATGTTAATTCTTTATGAGAAGCCTTTACAATTAACCAAGTCAAATGTGACTTATCCAGTATAATTGGATGTTTTACATTATACGGTATCATTGCGTTTTGTAGTCGTCCACCAACTCGAAGTACGCCATCACTATCCGAAAAAGGATTTAGCGCCTGTAACTTACTCTTTGGGTCTAATGGTCTTTTGTTTTTGAGTAGTCTGACTTCGTGTCCAAAATTTAGCTGTTGTTGTATCTTTACCACAGCAATCTTCGCTAGCTTTAATTCCTCCACCGTAAGATGTGACGGCTGTTGCGATTTTCCTCTCAGCTTTGTTATGAAGCGTAATACATACTCTAAGAAGTTTGTCAATCGATGAATACTTCGATAAAAGATGGTTTTGCAGATATTCGGATTTTATCAATGTGGATACCACAAAAATTTCCTATTCTTTGTGAGTGGGCCAGTGTTGCGCATCTATAGACAGCCAATTCGGCCCTCTCTACCAAATTTCACAGATCTTAAGAGCTTGTGGTGATATCCCTCTTGAAGCCACGTCTGCTGGATTTTCTTCCGATTTAACGTAATTCCATTGGGAATTAGTTTATTGATATCTTCCACTCTAGTTCTGACGAACTTATCTTTGCTGCGCTTGTTCTGTATGCAAGCAATAGTAATTTGCAAATCACTCCATGCATGCGTTGTAATCTTGTTGCTCCATATAGCCTGCACTTTCGCTAATAACTTTGCTAGTAAATGCGCAGCACATAATTCCAACTTTGGAATTGTTTTCCTGTTTTTTATAGGATTTACTTTGCGTTTGCTGCTAGCAAAGTAACTCTGCCGCCTACTTTTGTATACACAGCCGCTGCATATGCTTTCTCTGATGCATCGCAGAATCCATGTAGCTCCATAATACCTTTGGAGCATCCAGTCCTGCGTGAAATGCTTATTTCTTCTAAATCTGATAGACCTTTAGCATATTCCATCCACCAGTTTGCTAAGTTGGATTCCAATTCAACGTCCCAAGTCATCGGTTCCTGAATGAAACATTTGCCTTGAATCGTTACAGGTGCCAACCATCCTAGTGGGTCGAAAATTTTGGACAACTGTGATAACACTAACCGCTTTGTTATGCGTGTTAGCATTGGGTTTTATGCTGAAAACGTAAATGTATCCTTCTTCGGATCCCATTGAAGTCCTAAAGTTTTGATCGATTCATTCTCCTCAATGCAGATTTTTTCCGTAGCACCGTCGTCCTGAATGTCGGCAAAAATACGTTCGTCATTTGCAACCCATTTTCGCAGATGCATGCCGGCCTTCTCCATCACTTGTCTCAAATTCCTTTAAAGTTCATAGCACTCGTTGACTGTGTCTCCACCAGTTATGAGGTCATCCATATAAAAGTCGTCTCTTATTGTTTCTGCTAAGACGCTATCCTCTTGGCAAAAGCGATCTGCCAACTCTCGTAGACATCGGACTGCTAAGAAAGGTGCTGCCGAGGTGCCATAAGTTACGGTTGTTAACTTAAACTCACTGATCGGCAATTTTGGATCATCTCTCCATAGGATATATTGGTATTCTTGGTCTTTCTCAGAAACCTTTATTTGGCTATACATTTTTTTAATGTCAGCTACCATAACATATTGCCACTTGCGCCATTTAATTAGAATATATCCGAATATATCCTTTTGAATCTTAGGACCAGCTATAATAACGTCATTTAGGCTTAGTCCATTTGTCGTCTCGTAGCTCGTAGTTAAGCTTCCAGGCCTGATGATATTCTTGGTCTTTCTCAGAAACCTTTATTTGGCGATACATTTTTTCAATGTCAGCTACCATAACATATTGCCACTTGCGCCATTTAATTAGAATATCGAAAATATCCTTTTGAATCTTAGGACCAGCTATAATAACGTCATTTAGGCCTAGTCCATTTGTCGTCTTTGCGGATGCGTCAAAAACTACTCGTAGCTTCGTAGTTAAGCTTCCAGGCCTGATGATTTCTTGATGGGGTAAATAGTATTTACCTTGGCCCGTTGTCTTTACAGATTCCATATGTCCCATCTTAAGGTATTCTTTCATGAATTCGTTGTATGCAGCCCAGTTCTTTGGGTTTCTTTGAAACTTCTTTTCCATTTGCATAAGCCTTGCCATTGCCTGTTTGCGAGAGTCCCCCAGCTTTGCCTCTTGGTGGAATGGAATTGAAACCCCAAATCTGCTTCCTCGTTGATGACAGTTGTTTCTTGGAATTTTCTTTCGCATTCTGCATTGTCTGTAATCGTCTCATCGGCTTCATCTTCCAGTTCCCAAAAGCGTTCCAGGTCCTTTAGATTTATTGTTGTAGTGGCACTTATAATTTTTTGCTTTGCTGCTCGAGTTATATTTCCGGACACAATCCATCAAAATTTGGTTTGTTGTCCCAAGATTCCATTCATGGTTTTTATTTTTCTCCATCATAATCAGGGGAAATAGATCCATACCTATCACCATGTCAATTCTGCTTGGCTCGTTGAATCGTGGATCTGCTAGCCTGCAGCCCTTTCACTCTTTGTTGATATCAATATCAAACTTTTTGCTGGGAAGGGCTCTATGGAGTGTTGGTAAAACCAGTGCTTCTGTTGATGCTTTGAAGCTGCTTGGAGTTTTTGGTTTGATCGTCAGGTGGAAACTATTTTTTGATAATTGAGTAATCTGAGTAGTCTGGGAGATACCTTCGACCTCTATAGTACTCCTTACTCTGGGAATCCTTAATATTTGTGCTGCTTCCTCTGAAATCAGCGTCTTCTGGGATCCACCGTCAATAAGCGCCCTCAACTCGTTGTAACCTCCAGTAGTGTGTCTTGGCCTTGCTTAAGGCTATTGCTGTTGATACTGCGTTTTGTGTCTTCATGAAGAAGGCTGTTGTGTCTTTTGGAGCATCGATTGCATGTAATTTCCATTCTGCAGTCGATAGCATTATGCTTTCCAAAGCATCTAGAGCACATGCTGTTTTTTTGAACGAATTCTTTTCTTTTTTCGATTGATTGTGCTCTGAATTTGAGACACTTTATCATATCGTGGCCATCCTTAGAGCAAAAGGCACACGATCTAACTTGCACTTTTCTTGTAGCAAGCTGAGCGGTATTTTTGGTAATGGCATTTACTGAGTTGTATTGTTGCTCATTAAACTCCAGTACATCTTATAAGGACTGTATAGCTCTTGCCTTTTTTACATGCTGTTCATACAGCTGCAAGGCTTCTGGCGAAAATTTCCGCAGCAGAATTTCTGCTAAAATTACGTCAGCAGAGCTTCCTATTTTCCCTTTTTGCTTTATGATGAATATGCTCTCGGTCGCAGTATCCAAAAACTTCCCTAAATTTTTCTCATCATGGGGCAGCAAGCACTCCAGTTCCATTAATTTGTTGAAGTGTTGGGAGAATATTTTTCTGCTATTCTTATAGCGTTTGCAGATAAGCTCCCACGCTGCTGCATAGCTAGCCGCTGATCCCGTAATCAAATGGCTAACCACCATTTGAGCTTCTCCTTTTATGCAGGCTCTTAAATATCCCAGCTTCCTTGTGTTGCTGAGATCCTTCCTGCTGTCTATTAGTTCAGAGAACAGCTCGTAAAATGTTGGCCATTCCTTCGCATTTCCATTGAACGTTGGAAGGACCACTTTTGGGAGTTCTGGCACGTCGTAGTTGGAACTTTTGAACTGTTTCAACTTCCTCTGAAGTACCATCTCTAGTGCGGCAACATCAGATTGCAGAATGTCTGCCTCATTTTGATCAAAGGCAGTTCTGTCATACTTGTTTTCAAGCAGTTACAGTGTGTCCGTCACGTTGGACCAATGACTTTTCATCATTGCCAGCTGCTTGACTAGTTCAATCTCACTTGAACTATCCAGGGTTTCGTAGATTAGGCTTATCTGTTGCCTCACCCTGTCCGCTCTTCTGTCCACCAGTTGAACCAGATTATCAACTGGACTGGAGCTCCGATCTTCTTATTTCTTCAAGTTTTTCTACCTTTAATTGCGACTCCTTGTAGGCCTTGACAGCATCCGTAGTTTTAATAAATATCTTATCATTAAAATATTGATGATCGCCAACTCCCAATTTTACCAGCGCATTGTTGGTAGTAGTAAATTGGTCTACCAATGCTTCTATTGCTGGTATCGATGCTTTTTCCTCGATGCCTTGCAGTATTTTGTTCTGCAGTTCTCCTTGGTCTTGCATCAATTTCACAGATCTTTCCGACAACATCTTGGGAAAACAATCACTGTGACTTGTGCTTTATGCTTGTATTCTTTGGCGTGATCCGTTGGAGGATTTTTGATTGGTCGCCCAGTTGACCTAGCTGTGCCTCGACTCACAGCTGATTGATCAGCCAAGGAAAAGCAAGAACACAATGTTTCACCTTATAGTCCTAGTACTTTAAGGCGTGGTCTTTTATTCTGTGTTTCTTACTACTGGTGGGGGAAACAACAGAATCACTCGAATAACTTTGCTCTTTTTACTTTGAAGCGCTGGTTTTTTTCTTCTGTGTTTCTTACCACTGGTGGGGGAAAACAACAGAATTTCTCGAAGGACCAAAATGTTATTCTGTGTTTCTTACCACTGGTGGGGGAAACAACAGAATGCGGCTCGAAGGACCAAAATGTTCACACTGTAAACTAATGCGTACACTTATTGAGTTCAATTCGGGTGTTTGAATCTAACTGACTCGCTACTGCGAGGGCATCTCCTTTTATTCATTCTTACATAGGTTCTTATCATCTAATTATATAATGCAGCGGCTGTAAGACGCTGCAGTCTGCGTTGGTCAATGCAGCTGTTATTTATCTTAAATCTATGTTTGTGGCCTATGACCGCGCTAATCACCTCAAGCGTGATCATATCTCTTGACACTTCAGCAATAGACCACTGCAATCGTACTTATCTGTAGTTGCCAATTATGCTGTCCCGTGACATGTTTATTGCAGCCCTTAAATAGAACATATTTATAGTTTGTCTACTTATCATGTCTAAACACATGTTTAGACAATGGCCTTAAAACAATTTTATCCTCTTCAGAAGTGCTCGCTTTTCCAGATTTCGACAAGGCATTCCATTTGACCACGGATGCGTCCAACTATGTTCTGGGAGCTGTATTGTCCCAAGACATTGAGGGAAAAGATCGCCCCATAGCTTATATCTCGCGCACTCTGTCCAAAGCTGAGGAAAACTATGCCACTATAGAAAAAGAGATGGTTGCTATAGTCTGGTCATTCAGGTTCTATTTGTGTGGCGCTGCATCATCGGTTAAGGTTTATGCAGACCATCAACCTTTGACGTTTGCGTTAGGGAGTAGGAATTTCAATGCCAAACTAAAACGTTGGAAAGCGAGAATAGAGGAGTACAATTGTGCCGGTAAATCGAACGTCGTTGCTGACGCCTTGTCCCGTATAGTACCGATGAATAATTACTTTAAATGGTGCCGTTCGGACACTGGGTCAGCTACTGAAGAGTCTCCACCGTGCATAGCGCAGACGAAGACGCATCCCAATTGCTACCTCACGTGGAAGTACCCATTAACGTCTACCGGAATCAACTAGTTTTTAACCCCGTTCGGAATACTTGTGCGCGCAACCCCACAGGGGCTTCGAACGCCATCTTATTCCTCTCGTTACTGGTCGTTATTTAGTCGTTACCCTGGGTAAATACCTTAAACCATCGGCGGTCAACGGGGTTAAAATCCCATCTTTCCAACGCCTTTGCTTAGAGAATTTTGCCGCGTTCAAAACTCGAATAACGCAGAGGCTGGTGATAGACTTTTCGAATACCGAAGAGATCTCCGATGTTATTGAACGAGAACATCGCAGAGCTCATAGGGGTTCCAAAGAGGTGCGCCTGCAGCTTTTGGAGCAATTATACAGATCGCTAGTACCATGCGCAGGCAACTCTCGTCGTGCGGGTGTTGTAAGCTCTGCAAGTACGAGAGGCACCCTAGCAAGCCATTTCTCCAACCGACACCTATCCCAAGGTACCCGTGTGAAATTCTTCACAACGATATTTTCACTTTGGAGAAGAAGAATTACTTAAGCTGTATAGACAAATTCACGAAATTTGCCAAGCTATTGGCAAATCTTTAGGGGGGGGGGGAGTTTTGAACCCTCTCCAAGTATCTTCCCCCCTCCCTATCTGACCGCCGAACTTACACGCGCACTCCCCGTTGCGCCACTTGACGGTCAGTCACTCCTAAGTGCATTCCTCAAGAACGCTGACTTCGCCCCCCGCCTTGATCAGTAACTCGACGACGCATTCGACGGCCGCGCCGGCTACAATGTGCTGCGTCCACAGGCGACACTTTGTTGTTGGGAACAGCGCAGCCGCCGGATGTTGGGTAAGCAACCTCTGACATAGCGTGGGTCACATCTCGGGCACTTACCGCTGACATGGCATAGCTCGGATTTCGGCCACTTAACCACAGCCGCTGACATAGCATGGATCGTATTTCGGCCGCTGACCCGACAACTATGCGGGGTCGGCCCTTGCCCTGCGCTGGCTGCAAAACGCCGCATTCAGCACGGGAGCAGGAGGTCTAGTTAGAACCAGCACCAACGCTAGAGTCAGTCTTTGACTTACTCCCGATTACGCACCTACAGCAAAATCTCCGCTAACCATTGTAAAATCTCGAACTTAAATTTTGTGAAATAAAAATTATTACGTACTACAAAGCTGTGACTATTCACTTCCTTGGGAGAACCGAGCTGACGATCTACTAGAACATCTGGGATGTTCTTCTTACTTACTAGGTTAGCTATGCGGCTACGAGAGCCGCACCAACCAAGCGAGAACTACGTCTTGCTTAACTGGCGCCCGAACAGTCAGAATCCTGGCTACCGCCAATGCTTAGAACACAAAAAAACAACAAAAAATAAAAACAAATATTATAAAAGGAAAAAGTGAACCACGATATGTGGTAAAATAAAAATAACGATAAGTGACAAAGTGGCAGTGATGTGATAGTGGAACTATAAAAAGAAGAAAACGACCACCCGCCGCGGTGAGAATGCCGCTACATTTTGCACAGGCGCAAACAAGTCGTATATAACAGACCACCCACTGCAGCTTTAATGCCGTCTCCGTCCAGGAGGAGGGCACATTTTACGCGGGTGCAACGTGTCTACCTTAAATATAAAAAAGGACCTATGTAGCAACCCACTGCGGCGATTTGTCTACAGCCCCTCTAGCCCATTCACGAGTGCGAAGCTCATAGCGTCAACCCAATTAAAACATGAAGAATAAATTAATAATTTCGTAGTATCAAAATAAACTATGAATTGTGAATTAAGTTAGGCGGGTGGCAATCAGCTGGATAGGCTGAACGGTGCGGAGGCGCCCGAAAAAGCTGCCCACTGGATTGTGTGGCAACCGTACCTAAGTAGGCTAAGGCCAAAGAGGAAAAATACGGACCACCAATTCAAATCGAAAGAATAAGAAACCATTGCCCACAACTAAACTAAAAACAATATATATTATATATTATTTTTTCTTCCTGCATATACTAAGAAAGAAACGTTACATTAAACACGCCCACACAAGAGCTTACACAAATTGTCAAGGGTGAGTGAAGCAACGTTTACTATCTGTGCCCTTTAGTAAAGAATTTGAAAATCCGTGAATACTTAAAGTAACCTTAATAAAGAATAAAATCTTGAGAAATCTTGCGTATCTGTTATATTCATTCTATAGACAGATACGTTGCACTTGTACTAAAAAATGGAGGAAATCAAGGAGACGCCTAATGCACTTCTTTCCGGGCTTAATAATAGGATTAGTACTTTAGAATCCGAGAATGTAGCCCGCAACCCAGTAACCCGTAACCCGTAACCCGAATTTTGCACCAAATACCCGGTTTTACCGGCCGGCGAGTGGCTCTAGCCTTACTCCTTCCTATCAGGGAAATGGTAGACCTTCATTAGGTTCGGAATATAGGGGCTCGTAACACTATAATCGCTTCCAGGGCCCAAGATCGGCCATTAAAATTTAGTCACACCGATCGGGCCAGTCCCACCGTTCAGACTACAGGTCTCCTTAGAGCGAGGGCTCAGGCATAAAAAGAACAACGTTCGAATATCAAAATCCGTTCCTGCTGAACATGGCGCAGTCCCTTAAGTTGACTCATACTACGATCAACTCGGTGCTGAGAACGTTGGCATGCCTCACCAGGAGGCCATGGAAGAAAGGGATGGCCTTGAAATAGGAGCTGAGGGTCCAAATTTTATGACCGAAGCCTCTCCAGCGCCCCATACCTAGAATATGAGGGGAATGATGGGGCTAAATTACAATTCTTGATCGATACCGGCGCAAACAAAAATTTCATCAGCCCCAGAATTGCCGCCGGATCAACTGCCCTCCCTATCCCCCTTTACGTTCAAGCGGCTACGGGCTCTGTTAAAATAACACACCGCGTATCCGGGAAGTTTTTCAAAAAATTAGGAAACGACTCGACCCTCACCTTTTTTGACTTCCCCGGACTGAATACCTTCCTGAAGAGCTTCCTTGGCATGACATCCTACTATAGAAAGTTTATTCGCGATTATGCAAAAATCTCCGGACCTTTGACCAATTTGACCCGCGGATAATCCGCTCGCATTAAGGCGAATCAATCTAAAGAGATCCCAGTCGAGCTTGACGACACGGCTCTGCAAGCTTTCGATGGCCTTAAAACAATTTTATCCTCTTCAGAAGTGAACGCTTTTCCAGATTTCGACAAGGCATTCCATTTGACCACGGATGCGTCTAACTATGTTCTGGGAGCTGTATTGTCCCAAGACATTGAGGGAAAAGATTGCCCCATAGCTTATATCTCGCGCACTCTGTCCAAAGCGGAGGAAAACTATGCCACTATAGAAAAAGAGATATTTGCTATAGTCTGGTCATTGTACAACCTCAGGTTCTATTTTTGTGGCGCTGCATCGGTTAAGGTTTATACAGACCATCAACCTTTGACGTTTGCGTTAGGGAGTAGGAATTTCAATGCCAAACTAAAACGTTGGAAAGCGAGAATAGAGGAGTACAATTGTGCCGGTAAATCGAACGTCGTTGCTGACGCCTTGTCCCGTATAGTACCGATGAATAATTACTTTAAATGGTGCCGTTCGGACACTGAAGAGTCTCCACCATAGCGCAGACGAAGACGCATCAGCACGGGAGCCGGAGGTCTAGTTAGAACCAGCACTAACGCTAAAAGTCAGTCTTCGACTTACTCCTGATCACGCACCTACTGCAAAATCTCCGCTAACTATTGTAAAATCTCGAACTTAAGTTTTGTGAAATAAAAATTAGAACGTACTACCAAGCTGTGACTATTCACTTCCTTGGGAGAACCGAGCCGACGATCTACTAGAACATCTGGGATGTTCTTCTTACTTACTAGGTGAGCTATGCGGCTACGAGAGCCGCACCAACCAACTTAACTTATATATACCTATTTCATTCTTAACAATATAAAAAAAATATTTAAATAAATCTTTTATTATCAACATAATAGTTATCACATAACAATAAATATTAATATTAAATATTAAATATTAAACATTAATATTAATTAAACGAAATATATACTAACTATTATATCACTTAATACAACATTTTTCTTTTTAATAAAATAATAAATGAAAAAAAAAAAAAACGTTTATATTATAATAAAATAACTTCACTGTATTACGTTATTTTTCAAAAGAAGAGAGATGTAGTATGCAAGTTAACAACTGATAGAGCTACGAAATATTTATGTCAGCAGCTATATAATTTACATTTATAAACACCCTAGCAAAAGTAGCTTCGGATAAACAATGCCGATGCGCCCCAACTGAGTTCAGCGCTCCGCGCTAAGAACGATCAGCAGCGGCAATCGGACACCCAGAATTCCGGGCTACCGAACTGTGCTGCATAAATGCTGAGTCGGCTTGCCGACCATAAGCTTATGGCGTGATGCATTGGAGCTAGGGTAAATTCATATTTTCCATATTCTTTGTATTCAGTTCTAAGCGAGCACTTTAGAAATAAAGACACAGCTACTCCGGTGACTTGCCGTAAAATATATTTCATTTGATTTAATTTATCCACGCTGAGCCCGAAGGCCAGTGTCCAGCAAAGGGGGCAAAGTCACGCCCTCCACCGTAATCTACGTAAGAAGACATTCCGCCTGGGTAACACCAGGACCAGGGGACAAACCATCTTCGTAGATCCGAACACGGGACCAGGGGATCATCTTAGTGAAACCTATCTACCGGGACCATCCGTAAAGGAGGAATACTGGATTATAGGATTAACATAATTGGCGCCCAATTATTATTAGGAACCCAGAGTATCTCAAACCATGTAAGTTTGACTAGTGAATAGTCACGTCGGCAGCCTTTAATAATTGAATTTTAATAAATAAAAGACAGTTCCCTTTCTTCTCTTGTATGAGACGGACGCGTTTTTGGTGCAGTGACACAGTTTAGTTTAACAAACCTACGGGCAAGTCCACAGCTGTGGCACAAAGTGTAATAAACGATAACATAATCAAATTAAGTGTTGGCAAGTGAAAGTGTGGCGACTTTTACTAGCCAGCGTCGTTTTTCTTTACTTGGTGAGGCTGGCTCAAGCCTCACTGAAAAAACTCCACGAGGCGATCAGCTGTGAGAGCTTTAAGCTGTAAGAGCTTTAAGCCCTGGCCGGTTCGTGTCCACGGTACACTACTACTTACAAGGCGTGATCTTTAAGCTCCATCTGGATCGTATCTTAGATACTCTGCCGCTAGAACTTTAAGCTTCTAGCTGGTTAGAGTCGTCGCTAAGCAAATGGATAACGGTCCACAGCAAAAATCTATCGATTATGAGTCGATGAAGCTAATTGCTGGCGCGGGCCCAAAAGAGATACGGGAGCAAATGAAGAAGAGCTGGCAAAGTGAAGATCCAGCTTTCGCTGCTACCAGTATTTCAAACACCTACTGCAGTTCGACCTTCACACTGACCTCCACCAGCTCGACTATCCCGTCCGCGTGCATCTTCACCTCCTCCTTGAGCGGCAACGTATGCTCTACTGCTGCCAGTACAACTTACAACAGTGCATCTGTCAGCTCAATCGCGAAGTCACAATCTGCCACCGGCTGGCAGGATGTCTCCTTTAAGTCAAGAAATGGAGGAATCAAAAAGAGAGCAGGCGCAGTCCTCTCCCCTAAAATGGTAAAAAAGGTGGCATCTGATAAGCCGGCAAAAATCTCTGCCAATCGCTTCCAAGCCCTAAGCGACGAGGAAGATATGGTCCTGGGCGAGGTATCTTCGAGTGACGACGACGAGCCATGCTCCTCGAATACCGTCCATAACCGTGCTGCAAGGAAAGCAGGACCAAAACAACAGCTGAAAGGTGCTCACCAAACTGTACCAGCCGCCCCGAAATCAAGCCGTCACTCTAAGGTGCCTAGAATGATGTTTCCCAATGTGGTGAACTTCACAGCATTTCGCAGCGAGCTGGACGCCCTTGTGGGAGACTCCTATACAATCAAGGCCCTAAATTCGGGAGATTGCGCTGTTCAGTGCAACACCCCTGATAGCTACAGGCTGGTGGCCCGGCACTTTCTCGACAAAGGATCCCTATTTCATCACCATCAGCTACCGGAGGACCGACCCTACAAAATAGTCATGCGCAATATTCACCACGGAGTCCCATCGGAGGATATCATCGCAACCCTCCAGAACGAAGGACATAACGTTGTACGGATTTATACCCCGCGCAACAAGGCAACCTCTCTTCCTCTTAATATGAGGTTCATTGACCTCAAAAAGGCGGAGAACAACAATCAAGTAAAGGGCATACCGGTTGTCTGTAGGCACAGGGTAACATGGGAGAAACCCCGTAAGCAACCGGAGCCGATACAATGCCACAGGTGCCAAGGCTATGGTCATACCAAGGCATATTGTTCTCGGCACTATATATGCAGAGAATGTGGAGACAATCACCCCACTGCAGAGTGTAAGCTGGAACAGGACGAGGCCAGATTCTGCTTTCACTGTGGCGGCCCCCATGCAGCCAACTTTAAAGGTTGCAAAAAGTACCTCCTAGAGGCTTCTAACCGTAAACACCAACGGAAGATCAATGAACCCTCTGTTTCTGGTCCTGCAAGAGGAGCACACCAACCCAGTCCACCAGCCCACATGTCTGGAAAGCCTTCATATGCGAATATTGTCAGAGGAAGTCAGCCCGTCGCCAAGCCTGCCGCTACTATCCCCCATGCAAGCGCTAACCTTGACTCCAAGCTGGAGCAGCTGTTTACTAGGCTTGACAGGATGATGTCACTAGTCGAAACGCTAATGCAACTGCTCCTGCAAACTCGCACCTTCCCTTCTGCTGCTCAAAATGGGTCCTCTTAAGGTAGCAGCTTGGAATGCCAATAGGGCCTCCTCGAAGACCAATGAGATTCTCGCCTTCATCGAGCTTCACGAAATTGACATCCTCCTGCTGTCGGAAACCCATTTCGTTTCCCGGTCCACCTTCAGAGTTCCTGGCTTTACCCTCCACACTACCAACCACCCGGATGACAGTCAACGCGGAGGTGCGGCGATCCTTATCAGATCACTCATCTCCCATCAACCCTTCTCCACCCTGTCGGAAAATCACATCCAAGCAGCAGTTATCCAGCTGAAGGCAAGCAGGGGCACCTTTAACATTGCCTCAGTGTACTGCCCTCCTAACCTCAGGTGGACGGAGGCTGACGTTGAGCTGATCATCGCTCAATTTGGCACAAAGTTCCTTGCGGCAGGTGATTGGAACGCAAAGCACAGATGGTGGGGGAACTACAGGATGTACACTAGAGGCAGGGTGCTGTTCTCTGCTCTGGCGGGCGAAGGTATCGACATCGTTGCAACTGGAGAAGCTACTTGCTATCCCTTTCGAGCAGGTGCCACTCCAAGTGCCATCGATTTCGGGATCTCCAAAGGATTCAGACAGCAAGAAATCAACGTGCAAATACTGACAGAACTGTCATCTGACCATCTCCCCCTGCTGTTTGAGCTGGATGAAGACGCCCAGCTATTCAAAGGTGTCACAAAAATGCTGTCACCTACTGCAAATACTGTGGCCTTCAAGGAGCACATCGAGGCCACAGTAGATCTCAACATCCCCATTGACACCTGCAATAGTCTGGAAGCGTATGTAGATTACCTCGCAGCTACAATCGCGGAAGCAGCACGGAGGGCCACACCACCCCCACACCAAACTCGTCACACGACCGTAAGGAGGGCTCCCATCTTGAGCTTAGAGGCTAGGGAGCTGCTCTGCCACAAAAGGCGCCTCAGGAGACGGTACATCGCAACAGGAGATCCTAGCATCAAGCAGCTATACTCTAGCACCACTAACAGACTGCACCGCTTGCTAGCCAGGACCCGACGAGAAAATCTGGATACCCTGCTGGAGGGTACTGGACCGGATAACAACAGCAATTTTTCGTTATGGAGGCTCACAAGAGGATTCAAGAGACAGCCGTTGTTTCAATCACCCGTCCTGAGTCACAGTGGCCTCTGGCTCAAAACGGACGATGAAAAAGCGAGGGCATTTGCTTCGCACCTGACCTCCACCTTCATGCCCTTCAACCTAACAGATGACTCAAATCGCGTAGCCATCAATAATTTCCTGGACACTCCGACTGCACCGGCTCGCCCCATTAGACATACCACACCGCAAGAAGTCATGATGCAGCTGAAGGCGCTGCAAATTAAGAAAACCCCTGGCTACGATGGCATCGACAACCGTGCTGCGAAGTCTCTGCCACGCAAAGGAGTCCTAGCCTTAGTAAAAATATTTAATGCCATGCTAAGGCTAGGGCACTTTCCAAGGCAATGGAAGCGTGCACGTATCATCATGATACCTAAAGCCGGAAAGCCGCCAACGCAGATCGA
This sequence comes from Drosophila orena, assembly GCA_005876975.1. Classification (NCBI taxonomy): domain Eukaryota; kingdom Metazoa; phylum Arthropoda; class Insecta; order Diptera; family Drosophilidae; genus Drosophila; species Drosophila orena. The sequence goes on from VCKV01000353.1 coordinate 125,552, forward strand.
TGCATATCGCCCAATCAGCTTGCTATCAACTTTCTCCAAAATTTTTGAGAGAATACTCTTAGCCCGTCTGATGGAACTGCCGCAAGTAGTAAACTACTTGCCTCGACACCAATTTGGTTTCAGGAAGTCCCATGGCTGCCCTGAACAAATACATCGACTGGTAAACCAGGTGACGCATGGCTTCGAGCACAAACTCTACACGGTCGGCGTCTTTCTAGATGTGAAGCAAGCGTTTGACAAGGTGTGGCATGAGGGCCTTCTATACAAGATGAAAGCTCTCCTTCCTGCTCCCTACTATGCCATCCTGAGATCCTTCACCTCTTATCGGACGTTCGACGTAGCAGTGCGTGATGCTCGGTCCAGCCTGAAAGAGATTCACGCAGGAGTTCCACAGGGAAGTGTTCTTGGGCCCTTTCTGTACACCCTGTACACTGCTGACTTGCCATCTCCCGCCAACAACACCGAGGCTTCCCCGGCTCAGCTGCTCCTGGCCACTTACGCCGATGACACCGCCATGTTGGCGTCTCATTCTTCACTGCAAACTGCCTCCAATGCAGTCCAGGAATGGCTGCATGCAATTGAAGAATGGACTGCCAAATGGAATGTGGCCATTAACTCCTCAAAGTCAGCCTGTGTAACTTTTTCCCTGCGGCCCGGAACTTGCACAGGTCTGACCTTCGATGGAAACCCCATCATCAATGTCACATCGCACTGCTACCTAGGAGTACATCTGGATCGGAGACTGACCTGGAGGGCCCACATCACGTCGGTCAAATTCAAGTCCCTGGCGAAGCTAAAAAAGCTCGACTGGCTCTTGCACTCTAGCAAGCTACAAATGAGCTCTAAGGCTCTTTTAATCAAAGCCGTACTAGCTCCAACGTGGAGTTATGCCATCCAGGTGTGGGGAACTGCCGCCAAATCCCAGCTCAATAGGCTCCGAGTGGTCCAGTCGAGAGCTGCACGTCACGCATCTGGGCTCCCCTGGTACGTGACGAACAAGGTAATCGAAACAGATCTGAAAGTTACCCTTCTTGGGGATCAGATCAATTTTCATAGCAGCCGTTATGCCCACAGGCTTGTAGTCCACCCGAACCGACTGGCAAATATGCTTGTTAATCCCATCTCCCTCCGAAGGCTGAAGAGGGTACACCCCAGCGATCTCACCACCCGGAGGATAATATAAGTTAAGTAATTAATAACTAGATAAATCTTTCCCTCTGTACTAAATTAAGAAACCACTTGGTCTCATATACTTTTTATAAGCACATTAGGTTAAGTTCAGTGGAGTTGACTGAACGATTCCTTTTGAAACCCAAATAAAAAAATACAATAAATAAAAGAGAACAACTCCATTGCATACTTTTATCGGAATATCAATTCCCGTTGCCTACCCAAAGTTACAGTGAGACACTTTACTTTACTTTACTTTACTGAAAGTAATTCTACATAATAAATAAAATTATTATTTCTATTCTTCGCGAACGTAGATGCGCCGCCTCTAGGAAACCGAAACTGTGCTCAGAAAAAATACATGTGCGAGTGCCAACCATCGGTAAATGAGTTGGGCGGGCGAATACAGAGAAGTGAAGGTAGAATACGACAGTGACGACGGGTGGGATTTTGAACAACGAGGTTTCCGCTCGACAACTAACAATAATACAGACATGGACGCTGCGCAATTGCAGGCGATCATAGAAGGAGCCGTTAACCAGGCCTTAGCTAGGCCTGATGGAGTCATTTCAGACCCAACTAGATCAGGTTAGAGAGCAGATGCAGAACTTACGAGTGGAAACGCCGCAGGTAGAAGCATATAAGAGAATTGGCTTTAAGCCGAACGTTAAATGTGACTTAAAACTCGACATAGTAAAGTCCATCCCCGAGTTTGATGGGGCCCAGGACGATTATGTGGCGTGGCGGCAATCAGCCGTGGACGCCTATGAAATTTTCAGGTCGTACAATGAGAGCGAGACACATTACCAGGCTGTCACAATCATAAGAAACAAAATCAGGGGGGTAGCGAGAGCGTTACTGGTGTCCCATAACACGGTATTAAATTTCGATGCTATCATTGCTCGACTGGATTGCACATACGCTGACAAAACGTCGCTGCGTGTCCTTAGGCAGGGTCTTGAAACGGTTAGGCAAGGTGAGCTTACCTTGATGCAGTATTACGACGAGGTAGAAAAGCGACTAACACTGGTGACGAACAAAATTGTTATGACACATTAACCGGATAGCGCTGCATTGTTCAATAATGAGGTTAGAAATGATGCCCTCCACGCGTTCATTTCGGGGCTCAGGAAACCCTTGAGGGCAGTAGTGTTGCCAGCTCAGCCCAAAGATTTACCCTCAGCCTTGGCCTTGGCTAGGGCATCCGAAGCAAGCATGGAGCGTACCGCCTTCGCGGCCACGTATGCAAGGGCTGTGGAAGAAAAGACATACACTTATGGGCAGCGAAAAAACCAGAAACGTTCGCACGAAGGTCAAGGAAAAAATAGCAAGACAGGGGATGGGCAAGGAAGAAACCCCCATTATTATAGGAAGCAAAATAAGTTCCCACAAAATAATGCGGCCCATAACAATAACGATGGCCCTAACCAGTCACCAGAACCCATGGAGTTAGGCTCCACTATGACACAGCACAGGCAAGCCACCGCCTTCGGAAGCGGTCAGTCTGCAAATGCTAGGGGAGAGAATGTTCGAGGCCAGAAAAGACATGGATCTACACGAGCGACGGACCAAAGACGTCAAAGAGTGCAAAATACCATGCAACACGTCGACGACGAAAGTGGCAGTGAATATGATAAAGCGGCAGCAGCGGCTGTCGCCGAAGTAGATGACGATTCCGACGGTTGTGAACAGGTAAATTTTTTAGGGAACGCTCCCGAACGAAAGAGAATTGTTGGCCATAGTGTGGGCTTTAGGCAAGTTACAACACTACATGTATGGCACTCGCGACATTAACATTTATACAGACCATCAACCGTTGACATTCGCGGTATCCGATCGGAATCCAAATCCGCAAATAAAAAGATGGAAAGGGTATATTGATGATCATAACGCAAAAATCCACTACAAACCGGGAAAAGACAACCATGTGGCGGACGCTCTTTCCAGGCAGAACATTAATGCCTTACAAAGTGAGCCTCCGTCAGACGCTGCGACTATTCACAGCGAAGTGTCACTGACCTACACGGTCGAAGCGACAGACCAACCAGTGAACTGCTTCAGAAATCAAATTGTTGTACAAGAAGCATGTTTCCGACTAAAGCGAAGCCTGGTGTTGTTTCGTAGTAAAACTCGCCACTTAATCAATTTCGCCGACTAAAGCACCATTTTGGAAATGCTAAGGGAGGTCGTGAACCCAGATGTCGTGAATGCGATACACTGCGACCTACCCACCCTGGCAAGCTTTCAACACGACTTAATTGCTCATTTCCCGGCTACGCAGTTTCGATACTGTAAAAATATTGTAATAGATGTTACCAATCGAAATGAGCAGCTGGAAATTGTCACGACACAACACAATCGTGCACACAGGGCAGCTCAGGAGAATACCAAGCAAATTCTCCGAGATTACTATTTCCCCAAAATGAGCAGCCTAGCAAAGGAAGTGGTTGCAAAATATTGATTGCAAAATATGCACCAAGGCCAAATATGACAGGCACCCTAAAAAACAGGAGCTCGGGGAAACAGCCATTCCTAGCTATACCGGCGAAATGTTGCACATTGATATCTTCTCAACCGATAAGAAGCAATTCTTAACGTGCGCTGACAAGTTCTCAAAGTTTGCAATAATGCAACCAGTGCTGTCCAGAACAATAGTGGACGTCACAGGGCCCCTGCTTCAACTCGTAAATTTGTTCCCCAAAATCAGGACAATATATTGCGACAACGAAGCCGCCTTCAATTCAGAGACTATTACCTCGCTACTTAAGAACAGCTACCACATTGACATTGTCAACGCGGCCCGTTGTCAACGCGGTAGGAGTTGAGGTTTTTGTCAAGAACAATAAAAGGCTTGGAAACAAGCTTACTCCATTATGCACAGAACAAACAGTGCAGGCAGACCTGGGAATGTCTGTTCTCATTAAGGGGAGGGTGGCCCATAAGGACAACCTCAAATAAATAGTCCCACTTTTATTTTGCTTATACCAAATTTTTAGATAGTAAGCCAGATTTAATAAAGTACGCTGTGGTCTCATTCTACGTTTGGATTGCAGGTTCGCCTTCATAACGCTCATCACCCTGGCAGTGACAAATGCACGGATTACCGACATCTCTCACGCCAAATACATTCCCGTCATAGATGGTGATGTACTGGTGTTTGAACAACGTGACTGCTTGAGGCACTCGAGTAACATATCCGAGCTTATTAGCATGGTAGATGAGACAGAGAAATTGTCCGAATCCTTTCCACAGTCGCATATGCGCAAATTGTTAGATGTTGATATAGACCATCTCAGAAATTTGTTGTCCGTTTTAAAAATACACCACCGTATTGCGAGAAGTTTAGACTTCTTGGGTACAGCTCTAAAGGTAGTCGCAGGAACCCCGGACGCCTCAGACTTCCTAAAAGTCAAAATGACAGAAGCCCAGCTATTGGACTCAAACTCCAGGCAAATTAACATTAACTCTGAAACTCAGAAGCAGATAAACAAACTGACCGACACTATTAATAAAATCATTAAAGCCCGAAAAATCGATTTCGTTGACACCCCGCACCTGTACGAGGCGCTATTAGCGAGAAATAGAATGCTAACGACAGAAATACAAAATTTAATTCTCACCGTAACATTGGCTAAGGCCAACAAAATAAATCCCACTATCCTTGATCATGCCGATTTGAAATCACTAGTTGAACAAGCCACCCCAGTAGTTAGTTTACTAGAAGCCTCTAAAATTAGGGTCCTTCCGTCCGACAATATTATCCATATACTAATTGCCTATCCTAGAGTCAGAAAGTCCTCGTATACCCAGTATCACATCATCAAGTAATCCTACGACTCGACGAAGACACCCTGGCAGAATGCGAAGAGGACACCTTTTCGGTCACCGAGTGCATGGAGACCACGCACAAGACCTTCTGCGAACGATCGCGACGCGAAACTTGCGCTCGCTCACTCCATGCGGGAAACGCAGCCCAGTGCCACACTCTACCCAGCCACCTGAGGGCAGTAATGCCTATAGATGACGGCATCGTTATCATTAACGAGGCAACAGCCCGCATCAGCACAGACGGCGGCCCAGAGGTGCTCATCAAAGGAACGCACCTGATAACCTTCGAACGATCAGCTACCATCAACGGAACGGAGTTCGTAAATCTCCGAAAAACAATAGACAAGCAGCCTGGCGTAGCAAGATCACCACTACTTAACATCGTCGGCCACGACCCGGTACTGAGCATGCCCTTGCTACACCGCATGAACAACGACAATCTGCGCTTTATCCAAGGGTTCAAGGACGAGGTTGACGCCGCGGGCTCCCCTAGACTTTGGTTCGTGGCTGGAGTAATCCTGAACGTTGGTCTGATTGGTTCACTCATCCTTTTTCTGGCATTAAGGAAAAGGCGAGCCTCCGTCGAAATACAACAAACCATCGATAAGCTTCATATAACCGAGGACGGTCATAATTTGAGGGGGGGAGTAGTTAACAACTGATAGAGTTACCAAATATTTATGTCAGCAGCTATATAATTTACATTTATAAACACCCTAGCAACTAAGTAGCTTCGGATAAACAATGCTGATGCGCCCCAACTGAGTTCAGGGCTCCGCGCTAAGAACGGTCAGCAGCGGCTATCGGACACCCAGAATTCCGGGGTACCGAACTGTGCTGCATAAATGCTGAATCGGCTTGCCGACCATAAGCTTATGGCGTGATGCATTGGAGCTAGGGTAAATTCATATTTTCCATATTCTTTGTATTCAGTTCTAAGCGAGCACTTTAGAAATAAAGACACAGCTACTCCGGCGACTTGCCGTAAAATATATTTCATTTGATTTAATTTATCCACGCTGAGCCCGAAGGCCAGTGTCCAGCAAAGGGGGCAAAGTCACGCCCTCCACCGTAATCTACGTAAGAAGACATTCCGCCTGGGTAACACCAGGACCAGGGGACAAACCATCTTCGTAGATCCGAACACGGGACCAGGGGATCATCTTAGTGAAACCTATCTACCGGGACCATCCGTAAAGGAGGAATACTGGATTATAGGATTAACATAATTTGCATATATCGCGGTACCAAGTACACACTCTTCAAGCTGCAACATTTTGCAACACTGTATTTAAGTAAACATAAAAGCCTGACCATTAGCCTGACGAAAATGGCTGGCAAAATGTATGTGAAGTGCAAGTGTCAGCAAATTCCCATGATCGAAGCACACAGGCGTTTGTACACGATCTGGATGCGTATGCTCTTTGTAGTTATGCAAAATTCATTGCTAAAGCCTGGGTATTGCAAGAGAGTTTGTTCCATCAGTTTTTATTTAGTTACATACTTTTCAACGAATCAGTATACCCTTTTACTTTAAGAGTAACGGGTATAATTATCATTTTTTCTTATGGTGAAATTTCAGGTTATACGCTATAGCCTTCATTCCTTGCAAAGAGTTAGATACTATTTTGAGACCAAACGGTAATCCATAAAACTGTATGAACAGTTGCTTGTCGAGATGGAATTTGTGTATCTTGAATTGTTTTTGAGTTCGAATTGGAGAAGACCTGACATTAGGTCGAGAAATATAAATTATTTAACTCAACTCAGTTGATTCAAAATATCATCAATTGTAAATTGGTCTTCGTAGAGCACTGTTGATAAATTTGCCCACATTTTGAGAAGTCTTTCCAACAATTACTGGCGGCAGTTTATTTATAATGGCTTGAATCGTAGTTTTATCCTGTACCACGTATAGCTATATTTTCATATTTTCCCTTTGCAAGGTCGACCAATTAATTCAGGTACTGCACTAGATACATCTCTAATGTACGCATTTATGGTGTATACATTTTCAATGATGTTTTCTGTGTTTTCTTTGGTGGTTTTATTACTGCTGGTATCAACAGATCCTGCAGTTCTTCCTGTTTTATTTCTACTTGGGAGTCTCTCTCTAACCTCTATTGTAATAGGAGTGTTTAATATTGTTGGGAGTGATATATTTAGACCATATGGTCCTTTTACTTATATTATTAATTTATTAAAAAGTTTTATAAAAAACTTTGGAGCTACAATACCCTGGTTTTTACCTAACGTTGCTTTCGTTCCATTGATTAATACTGTAACCAATAATCATTCTTTTGCAGGATAGATGTTAACTCGAAAAGAAGCGATCACGCGAATAATTCCTCGGCTGGGCACTAGCCCTAGTGGTGTAGGTCTTTTCTATTTCTTTCGGCTGCCTAACTCATTATTAATTTTAAAACCAGATCGCGTGAAATGGACAAGCTCATATTAAAAAGGTTTTATGTATATTTTGTCTATTGAATAGAAATAGAAAATTTACCGTAAAAATATAATATATTAGATCATAAAAATCATCTATTGAGTTCGCTGATGATAATAAAAAGACGTTTCTAATAGCGGCCAAAATAAATATGTAGTGATTTGTACTATTCAATATTTATTTTTACTGTTTTATTTTATTTTCGGATCGCTTTAAAACTTCGTCTAAGACGTCCGTAGCAATACTAAATTCAGCTTTGTAAAGATGTACGTGCGGACTGTGCATTCATAGAGCTCCACAAGTAGTGGTTCTTATATTCTGAAAATAAAGGGAAAACAAAAAATCCACTATAGGCTTCGTGGCTAATTATGGCGGCCACATTCTCCCCCCGTTGAACTGCGATCTATTCGGGCGTACTTATCTCCATCGGCATGTAGTTGCTTGTTGTTCAACTCTATGGATAAGGTGGGGGTGGCTTTTGTTGCAGCCGTTGATACCACACACTCTTCTCAAAGAGCACTGTCTGCGGTGCAGAATCAGGCAGTTAGAGCACTGCTTATTGATGTGTATGAGCTTGCACTTTAGGTTCCGCGCTGTGCCAGGCTGCACCCTTTGTCGTGTAGGTGTCTGACTCACATCTCTCCGTATGGTTATATAGGCTGGCGCTCTTCGTATTGTAGAAAAACATTGTGACCTGATTCGCTGCCTTAACGATTTCATATAATCACTCTCTGAAGATCTGCATGGAGGATTCTTTGCCGTCATTGGAATATATCGCCCATTGTGGCTTTAGTTGGATGGGCAGCATGTACACCAGCTCTTGCACGAGCATCGGGTTGCTTATATGATCCTTTGGTTCACAAGCTTTCATCGTCGAGTAAATATTCCCTAGCTTATTCCAGTTTATCCCTGGGTGGCGGAAGTTGTTTAACCTTGTTCAGTTCTGACTGAAGGACTTTTTGATGATTTCCGGCACCATGGCCAGCAGCATCAACTGGCTATGGACAATGTTTTTACTCTTCATTTTTTGCTCGCCTGCACGCAGATTATGTTTTCGGCGTGAGTATAGCCGGCGATCTCAATATTCGTCTGGAAACTGCAAAAAAAACAATGGCCAGTTTTGGGAGTTGCCGTCGAAGGTGGGCGGTTTTCTGGAAATCGCTGGCCGAGAAGCTTCCAAAGCAGTTCTAAGGTGTAGAGCTAACTATCCTTTAAAGAAATAATGTACTTAGTTTGATTTTGGAATTAAAACGCGTCGGACGCGATCGTAAAACGCTCGATACGTGAAATAAAAAAACCTACATTAAGCGTATGAGGGAGAGCGGCAGCAGAGAAACAAAAACACATCTACAGGCAGCACCATCTTTTTCCTTTGTGTTAAGACATTTGTCTGATATTGAGTTGAAGACCTACTAAATAAATTCAGAAAACTTAGAAGCTCAGAAAATCAGTGCTCTCTCAACATGGCAATGACCAACGAACAATTTAAAGCTATCATTAAGGCCGCAGTCCCAAGCGACCTCGCTATCCGAGACCAAACTTTTAATTAAAAGCTACAAGATATTAAAGAACACTTAGGTAGCGTAAATATCGAAGGTAGGGTCGAAATTAGGATAAACGTCGAAGTCCCTGCCGGAATTCGAGGACAAAAATGATAAATAAGTTTCGTGGCGCGAAGGTGCATGAAAAGTACGAAAGTAACCACTACAAAGCCTTCATTATAATGAGGGACAAAATAAAAGATCCAGTGAAATGGTTTTCTCATCATTTGATACTCCCCTGATCTATAGGGCCAAGCTCTGATAGAACAGAAAATGTCAACACTCCGCCAAGGATATTTGGCTCTGCTTTAATACTAGAAGAGCTTGAGAAAAACTGACTACTCATAAACAGGACCAATAACGGCACTGGCTGCAAAACGCCGCACTCAGCAAGGGAGGTCTAGTTAGAACCAGCACCAACGCTAGAGTCAGTCTTCGACTTACTCCCGATTAAGCACCTACAGCAAAATCTCCGCTAACCATTGTAAAATCTCGAACTTAAATTTTGTGAAATAAAAATTATAACGTACTACAAAGCTGTGACTATTCACTTTCTTGGGAGAACCGAGCTGACGATCTACTAGAACATCTGGGATGTTCTTCTTACTTACTAGGTTAGATATGCGGCTACGAGAGCCGCACCAACCAAGCGAGAACTACGTCTTGCTTAACTGGCGCCCGAACAGTCAGAATCCCAACAAAAAATAAAAACAAATATTATAAAAGGAAAAAGTGAACCACGATATGTGGTAAAATAAAAATAACGATAAGTGACAAAGTGGCTGTGATGTGATAGTGGAACTATAAAAAGAAGAAAACGACCACCCGCCGCGGTGAGAATCCCGCTACATTTTGCACAGGCGCAAACAAGTCGTATATAACAGACCACCCACTGCAGCTTTAATGCCGTCTCCGTCCAGGAGGAGGGCACATTTTACGCGGGTGCAACGTGTCTACCTTAAATATAAAAAAGGACCTATGTAGCAACCCACTGCGGCGATTTGTCTTGAGCCCCTCTAGCGCATTCGCGAGTGCAAAACTCATAGCGTCAACCCAAATAAAACATGAAGAATAAATTAATAATTTCGTAGTAACAAAATAAACTATGAATTGTGAATTAAGTTAGGCGGGTGGCAATCAGCTGGATAGGCTGAACGGTGCGGAGGCGCCCGAAAAAGCTGCCCACTGGATTGTGTGGCAACCGTACCTAAGTAGGCTAAGGCCAAAGAGGAAAAATACGGACCACCAATTAAAATCGAAAGAATAAGAAACCATTGCCTACAACTAAACTAAAAAAAATATATATTATATATTATTTTTTCTTCCTGCATATACTAAGAAAGAAACGTTACATTCAACACGCCCACACAAGAACTAACACAAATTGTCAAGGGTGAGTGAAGCAACGTTTAATATCTGTGCCCTTTAGTAAAGAATTTGAAAATCCGTGAATACTTAAAGTAACCTTACTAAAGAATAAAATCTTGAGAAATCTTGCGTATCTGTTACATTCATTCTATAGACAGATACGTTGCACTTGTACTAAAAAATGGAGGAAATCAAGGAGACGCCTAATGCACTTCTTTCCGGGCTTAATAATAGGATTAGTACTTTAGAATCCGAGAATGTAGCCCGCAACCCAGTAACCCGTAACCCGTAACCCGAATTTTGCACCAAATACCCGGTTTTACCGGCCGGCGAGTGGCTCTAGCTTTACTCCTTCCTATCAGGGAAATGGTAGACCTTCATTCGGTTCGGGATATAGGGGCTCGTAACACAATAATCGCTTCCAGGGCCATTAAAATTTAGTCACACCGATCGGGCCAGTCCCACCGTTCAGACTACAGGTCTCCTTAGAGCGAGGGCTCAGGCATAAAAAGAACAACGTTCGAATATCAAAATCCGTTCCTGCTGAACATGGCGCAGTCCCTTAAGTTGACTCATACTACGATCAACTCGGTGCTGAGAACGTTGGCATGCCTCACCAGGAGGCCATGGAAGAAAGGGATGGCCTTGAAATAGGAGCTGAGGGTCCAAATTTTATGACCGAAGCCTCTCCAGCGCCCCATACCTAGAATATGAGGGGAATGATGGGGCTAAATTACAATTCTTGATCGATACCGGCGCAAACAAAAATTTCATCAGCCCCAGAATTGCCGCCGGATCAACTGCCCTCCCTATCCCCCTTTACGTTCAAGCGGCTACGGGCTCTGTTAAAATAACACATCGCGTATCCGGGAAGTTTTTCAAAAAATTAGGAAACGACTCGACCCTCACCTTTTTTGACTTCCCCGGACTGAATACCTTCCTGAAGAGCTTCCTTGGCATGACATCCTACTATAGAAAGTTTATTCGCGATTATGCAAAAATCTCCGGACCTTTGACCAATTTGACCCGCGGATAATCCGCTCGCATTAAGGCGAATCAATCTAAAGAGATCCCAGTCGAGCTTGACGACACGGCTCTGCAAGCTTTCGATGGCCTTAAAACAATTTTATCCTCTTCAGAAGTGAACGCTTTTCCAGATTTCGACAAGGCATTCCATTTGACCACGGATGCGTCTAACTATGTTCTGGGAGCTGTATTGTCCCAAGACATTGAGGGAAAAGATTGCCCCATAGCTTATATCTCGCGCACTCTGTCCAAAGCGGAGGAAAACTATGCCACTATAGAAAAAGAGATATTTGCTATAGTCTGGTCATTGTACAACCTCAGGTTCTATTTTTGTGGCGCTGCATCGGTTAAGGTTTATACAGACCATCAACCTTTGACGTTTGCGTTAGGGAGTAGGAATTTCAATGCCAAACTAAAACGTTGGAAAGCGAGAATAGAGGAGTACAATTGTGCCGGTAAATCGAACGTCGTTGCTGACGCCTTGTCCCGTATAGTACCGATGAATAATTACTTTAAATGGTGCCGTTCGGACACTGGGTCAGCTACTGAAGAGTCTCCACCATAGCGCAGACGAAGACGCATCACACTTGCTACCTCACGTGGAAGTACCCATTAACGTCTACCGGAATCAACTAGTTTTTAGCCCCGTTCGAAATACTTGTGCACGCAACCCCACAGGGGCTTCGAACGCCATCTTATTCCTGTCGGTACTGGTCGTTAGTTAGTCGTTACCCTGGGTAAAAACGCCGCATTCAGCACGGGAGCCGGAGGTCTAGTTAGAACCAGCACTAACGCTAAAAGTCAGTCTTCGACTTACTCCTGATCACGCACCTACTGCAAAATCTCCGCTAACTATTGTAAAATCTCGAACTTAAGTTTTGTGAAATAAAAATTAGAACGTACTACCAAGCTGTGACTATTCACTTCCTTGGGAGAACCGAGCCGACGATCTACTAGAACATCTGGGATGTTCTTCTTACTTACTAGGTGAGCTATGCGGCTACGAGAGCCGCACCAACCAACTTAACTTATATATACCTATTTCATTCTTAACAATATAAAAAAAATATTTAAATAAATCTTTTATTATCAACATAATAGTTATCACATAACAATAAATATTAATATTAAATATTAAATATTAAACATTAATATTAATTAAACGAAATATATACTAACTATTATATCACTTAATACAACATTTTTCTTTTTAATAAAATAATAAATGAAAAAAAAAAAAAACGTTTATATTATAATAAAATAACTTCACTGTATTACGTTATTTTTCAAAAGAAGAGAGATGTAGTATGCAAGTTAACAACTGATAGAGCTACGAAATATTTATGTCAGCAGCTATATAATTTACATTTATAAACACCCTAGCAAAAGTAGCTTTGGATAAACAATGCTGATGCGCCCCAACTGAGTTCAGCGCTCCGCGCTAAGAACGATCAGCAGCGGCAATCGGACACCCAGAATTCTGGGCTACCGAACTGTGCTGCATAAATGCTGAGTCGGCTTGCCGACCATAAGCTTATGGCGTGATGCATTGGAGCTAGGGTAAATTCATATTTTCCATATTCTTTGTATTCAGTTCTAAGCGAGCACTTTAGAAATAAAGACACAGCTACTCCGGTGACTTGCCGTAAAATATATTTCATTTGATTTAATTTATCCACGCTGAGCCCGAAGGCCAGTGTCCAGCAAAGGGGGCAAAGTCACGCCCTCCACCATAATCTACGTAAGAAGACATTCCGCCTGGGTAACACCAGGACCAGGGGACAAACCATCTTCGTAGATCCGAACACGGGACCAGGGGATCATCTTAGTGAAACCTATCTACCGGGACCATCCGTAAAGGAGGAATACTGGATTATAGGATTAACATAATTTGCATATATCGCGGTACCAAGTACACACTGTTCAAGCTGCAACATTTGGCAACACTGTAGTTAAGTAAACATAAAAGCCTGACCATAAGGCTGACGAAAATGGCTGGCAAAATGTATGTGAAGTGCAAGTGTCAGCAAATTCCCATGATCGAAGCACACAGGCGTTTGTACACGATCTGGATGCGTATGCTCTTTGTAGTTATGCAAAATTCATTGCTAAAGCCTGGGTATTGCAAGAGAGTTTGTTCCATCAGTTTTTATTTAGTTACATACTTTTCAACGAATCAGTATACCCTTTTACATTAAGAGTAACGGGTATAATTATCATTTTTTCTTATGGTGAAATTTCAGGTTATACGCTATAGCCTTCATTCCTTGCAAAGAGTTAGATACTATTTTGAGACCAAACGGTAATCCGTAAAACTGTATGAACAGTTGCTTGTCGAGATGGAATTTGTGTATCTTGAATTGTTTTTGAGTTCGAATTGGAGAAGACCTGACATTAGGTCGAGAAATATAAATTATTTAACTCAACTCAGTTGATTCAAAATATCATCAATTGTAAATTGGTCTTCGTAGAGCACTGTTGATAAATTTGCCCACATTTTGAGAAGTCTTTCCAACAATTACTGGCGGCATTTTATTTATAATGGCTTGAATCGTAGTTTTATCCTGTACCACGTATAGCTATATTTTCATATTTTCCCTTTGCAAGGTCGACCAATTAATTCAGGTACTGCACTAGATACATCTCTAATGTACGCCATTATGGTGTATACATTTTCAATGATGTTTCCTGTGTTTTCTTTGGTGGTTTTATTACTGCTGGTATCAACAGATCCTGCAGTTCTTCCTGTTTTATTTCTACTTGGGAGTCTCTCTCTAACCTCTATTGTAATAGGAGTGTTTAATATTGTTGGGAGTGATATATTTAGACCATATGGTCCTTTTACTTATATTATTAATTTATTAAAAAGTTTTATAAAAAACTTTGGAGCTACAATACCCTGGTTTTTACCTAACGTTCCTTTCGCTCCATTGATAAATACTGTAACCAATAATCATTCTTTTGCAGGATAGATATTAACTCGAAAAGAAGCGATCACGCGAATAATTCCTCGGCTGGGCACTAGCCCTAGTGGTGTAGGTCTTTTCTATTTCTTTCGGCTGCCTAACTCATTATTAATTTTAAAACCAGATCGCGTGAAATGGACAAGCTCATATTAAAAAGGTTTTATGTATATTTTGTCTATTGAATAGAAATAGAAAATTTACCGTAAAAATATAATATATTAGATCATAAAAATCCTCTATTGAGTTCGCTGATGATAATAAAAAGACGTTTCTAATAGCGGCCAAAATAAATATGTAGTGATTTGTACTATTCAATATTTATTTTTACTGTTTTATTTTATTTTCGGATCGCTTTAAAACTTCGTCTAAGACGTCCGTAGCAATACTAAATTCAGCTTTGTAAAGATGTACGTGCGGACTGTGCATTCATAGAGCTCCACAAGTAGTGGTTCTTATATTCTGAAAATAAAGGGAAAACAAAAAATCCACTATAGGCTTCGTGGCTAATTATGGCGGCCACATTCTCCCCCCGTTGAACTGCGATCTATTCGGGCGTACTTATCTCCATCGGCATGTAGTTGCTTGTTGTTCAACTCTATGGATTAGGTGGGGGTGGCTTTTGTTGCAGCCGTTGATACCACTATAATGTTCGGGAACGAATCCAAAGAAGGGTCGGATAGTTTTTGGAGTCAGAGCGTCTGCTCTGTTAGAGTCACTTTATTAGAATGTTTCTGGTGCGCTCGTCTTGGGCTGAGCTGTCCCGTACATATAATTCTTATTCTATATACATATTCATAAGCATGCTGAAGGCACGCATATACATATACATATGTGTGCAGAAAGCATACATATGTTATGTATGGCCTGACCACTTGAGCTGCAAAGTGCACGCTCAGCATTCCCACGCTCCGCGATCGGCTTATGTATAAGCGTTAGATCGTATTACTTGAACGCTGGAATACTTGTGTAATTGTTGGTGGTCTTTTTGGGTACTTGAATGTTATGTTTATTATGACAAAGAGTCATAGTGTTTTGAAGCTAAGTTGTACCCATTAATTTAGTATATTTATAGGGTAGATATGCTACACCTCCCTTTTTAAAAAAAATGACGTAATACATGTAGTCATTTAGTTCTGAATATTAATATTGTGTTCGAAAGAACAAATTTTTTTTTTGTTAATATTTCTTATTAATTATTAGCAATGTTTTGGCTCAAAGCATTTTTGTGTAATGACAGAATAATAAAAAAATTTATGTAAAATTACGTTTTTTTTTTTTTGTGTTTTATGTTTATTTTTCTTAGAAGGAAAAAGAAAAATTTTTTTTTTTTTTTTTTTTTTTTTTTTTTTTTGTTTGGTTTTGTTTGTTTTTTTTTTTTTGTTTTGGTGGATCAGACCTTTTCTTAAGTGAATGAAACGTTTCATTGATTATATATTTTTAGTCTATCCTTATGTACTTTTTGTTTCTTTTGCTTTGTATCTCTAATTACTATGTTATCCCTGTCTTCTATGGTTTCTACAGTATAAGGACCTAAATATACTGGATCTAACTTATGACCTAATTCGTTCCTTAGTATAACTTTATCTCCTATTTTTAATTGAAAATCTGAAGTTTTCTTATCATATAGTTGTTTTCTATAAGACTTAGCTTTTTCTAACATAAGTCTAGCCCTTTTATATGCTATTTCTAATCTAAATTTTATTTCCTTCGAGTAGTCCTCTACATTATACAGTGGTTCTATTCTATCTGTTTTATTAAAATTTGCGAATTGCCTTGGTAATCTTCCAAAGACTAGTTCATATGGACAGTAATCATGCATGACTGATGGTGTTGTGTTGAAACAATATGTAAAATATTGTATCCAAGCGTCCCAATCAGTTTTATCTGCAGAGATGTATGAACGAATGTATTCATTGAATGTTCTATGACTTCGTTCTATTGTCCCTAAGGTTTGGTGATGATATGCGGTAGATGTTAGGTTTTCTATCTTCATGTATTTGCACATATCTAAAATTACTTTATTTTTATACTCGGTACCCATGTCCGAAATGAACGTCTTCATTGGACCGTACCTTAGTATAAAATTTTCGAATATAGCTTTCGCGACAGTATTTGCGCTTTTGTTTGCAACCGGTATGGTTACTAGATACTTCGTTAAATCACATATGAGTGTGACGATGTATTCGTTGCCATATTCTGATTTCGGTAGTGGACCAACTGTGTCCACTATCACTATATCAAATGCATTTGTTGGGGTTTCTGTGTGAGTCATTGGAGTCTTTGTATGTGTCGTTGTTTTTGACATTTGGCATTTATGACATCTACGTATGTACTCTTTAATATGACGGGTCATATTTTTCCAATAATAGTGTCTTTTTATTTTTGCTAGCGTTCTTGTAATGCCTGTATGACCTCCTTGAGTTGGATTGTCATGATATGTAGACAGTATTGATTGTATCTCTTTTTCAGTTTTTATAATGGTCACCGGCTGGAGTAGCGCTACTCTTAATGATTTCAATTTTATATTGCCCATATTTTTGAAAATATCTATTGAAATGGTTTCAAAGATTTTTTCGCTCGGTGCCAATTTGAGTTGGCTGATTTTTAGTATACCGGCTTGCATTTCAAGCCTTTGAAAGAACTGACCTAAATCAAAAATTCCATTGGTATATAAATCGTCAACATCAATTCTTGCAATAACTTTATTTCCTCGTTTTAGTAAACAAATAGATTCAGTTATTCGCAAGGTCACTACTTTTCGTACTTCATCATTTGTTATGACTTCATGTACGTTGGGCTTAGATACATTTTGGATACTTTGCCTAGGCAATAGTTCCTTATTTGTTACTGTACAGTTTTTATCTTGTCTACTTTGTTGCCTGGTAGTGACTTTCAGGACTTTATGTTGCATGTCTTTGAGTTCTGTTATGTTTATACGCGAGAGTGCGTCTGCTACAAAATTATCTTTCCCCTTTAGGTATTCTACAGTGAAGTCGTATTCTTCAAGCTCTAACCGCATGCGAGTTAATTTAGAACTGGGATTAGTCATAGAAAATAGGTACGTTAATGGTCTGTGGTCCGTTTTAATGGTGAAATGTTTGCCATAAATGTATGGTCTAAAATGGGTAATTGCCCAATGAATTGCCGCTAGCTCTTGTTCCGTTGTACTTTTATTGCTTTCTCCTTTTGTAAATGAACGTGATGCATAAGCTATTGGGAGCTGAATCCCGTTACGGTTCTGAGTTAGAACCGCTCCGCAAGCTTGTTTACTAGCATCCGTTATAATGCAAAATTCTTTGCGAAAATCAGGATATTGTAATAATGTGGGGTGCATAAGATTTTCTTTAAGGTATTCGAATGCGTTCTGGCATTCGCTTGACCATTCAAAAGGGACATTCTTTTTACATAATCTAGTTATGTGCCGTGAATAGTCGGCGAAGTTCCTTATAAATCGACGATAATAGTTCCAGAATGCTAGAAATCGTCTTGCGCTGTCCGCATCATGAGGGACAGGATAATTTTTGATGACGTCATATTTCTTGTCATCTGGCAATACTCCTTTGTCTGTGCATTTGTGACCTAGGAATGTCACTTCGTGCATGAAAAATGAACATTTTTCTGGATGCAACTTTAGGTTATATTTCCTACATACATTAAAAACGTCAGTTAAGTTTTTAATCATGTGTTTTTCGGAACATCCTATCACCATTAAGTCATCCATATAAAGGAATGCCTGAGAGGGTTCTAAACCCGAGAATGATATAGTCATCATCCTCTGAAATGAATTTGGTGCTATTTTAAGACCAAATGGTAATCGCGTGAAGCGATATGAGCCATTGCTCGTTGAAAAAGATGTTATATTCCTTGAGTTTTCCTCAAGTTCTATTTGGTGGAAACCTGACATCAAGTCAAGGCATGAAAAATATTTAGCTCGACCTAGTTGATCTAGAATGTCATCAATTCTAGGGAGTGGAAATTTGTCAGAAAGTAGCTTTTTATTTATTTGACGATAGTCAATTACTAATCGCCATTTCTTCTCTTGTGAATTTGGTAATGATTTTTTCGGAACTAACAAGAGTGGGCTGTTATACTCAGATACAGACGGTTCGACGATTTTGTCGTTAATTAATTTTTCTACTTGTTTTTGGATTTCTTCAATATGACTATGCGGGCTTCTGTAGTTTTTTATATAAATGGGTTCATCATCTTTAAGTCTTAATGTTTGTTTCTAAAAATTGTTTGTTGACATTGGTTCGGTTTCCAGTCCGAACACATCACTATACTGTGTGCATAATTCAGTTAATTGATTTTTAAATTGGTCTGAAAAATTTTTCTTTAGTTTTAAAAGTACTTGTTCGTTTCTATTTTCAGTGTTGGTATTATGAATGTCATAATCTTTTAAATTTTCATACTGGATTTTGTTTACTTTGACCAATTGGTCGAAATTAGTTGTATTTAGAAGTCGAATGTATACATGTTTGGATGCTGCTATTGTATTTGCAACATAAATCCCATTGTGTATTTCCTGATTAGGAACAAATATGTAATCACTTACAGCATTAATATCTATTTTCCGAATAACTTGTGATCTGGCTGGCAGAAGAACTGTATTGTTGCCAGCGCTATATGTTATCGGGACATATATTGGATAATTTAAATTTTGGGGTCTAATGATAAACCAGTCTTCACTTGGTTTGAAATCTAGTTGACAATTGAATTTCTTTATAAAATCAATGCCTATTATTCCATCACATGGTATAGCAAAATTTGGGTCTACCAAATGAAATTCATGTGGAATAAGATATTTTGTTGATTGGAGTTCTATTGAGGTTGTTCCTCGAGACTTTATCACACCTTGGCCTATGCCTTCGATGTTTATTATTTTTTCATTTCGAATTTTGAAGTTATCAGAATTTACTTTCAAAAGTGAGATATCTGCACCAGTATCTATGAGAAATGTTAGTTTATTTTCAGTTGAATGATTATGGAAAGTTACGAATATATTAAGACTATAATTGATGGAATGAACTTTTACATTTATTGGTTGTTTCCTAAAGGGTTCTGTGAGTTTTCCGACGTACTTTGCGCGATTCTCACATTGCTATTATTATTATTACCCTGGTTGTAGTTTCCGCGGCCTCTCCCTTGGTTTTGGCCTCGTCTACCTCCACGGTTATTATAGTTATTATTATTGTTGTTATTGCTGCTTCGGTTGTAATTGTTGTGGAAGTTATTTCTTCCACGATTATAACCTCGGCCTCCTCTATTATTATTATTTGCACCTCGTCGATAATAGAGTACAGTGTTACTTTGACCTGTTATCTCTGTGCAACTGTTTACAAATTTGGAGATGGCATCATTCATGGTTGTGAATGTGCCTGCTTGCATGATAAGTTTTACCTTATCAATGGAGCAATTCTGTGTCATTGCTTTTACAGCTGTTGTAGTGCTGTATTTATTTGCTAAGGACTGGCTGAGACCTTCACTGATATAGGCACCTTCGAGGGCCTTTGTCAGTTTCTCCACCTCTTGGGTGTATTGGTTAGCCGTTTTATTTCTCTGCTGTAGATTGAGAAGTTTGGCAGATATCACTTCTACCGATTCTCCTTTTACTGCACTAGACGGTTGGGTAATGATTGCAGCAATTGTCTCCTCATTACTTATAAGGTTTCTTACATGTCCTTTAAGTTTAGTCTTTACCAAGGTTTATTAAGGTTTATCGCTGTCGTTTCATGTGTGCTCTTTAAACTGTCTAGTAGATCTAGAGCATCCAAAAAACTCTGTAGATTTTCTGGTTTACCATCAAACTCTGGTATCAGAGATGTGGCTAGCCTGATAAATTCTGTCACTGTCTGTGCCATTTCAGAAATTGTTTTTGTTTCAGATTTAGACTCAATTTGGTCGCTTTCTTCTAGTGCTTCAATGTCACTATCGGATTCAGTGCCGCTTGATTGAACAGATTCGTCTAGTTCTTTGAGCTGGTCTGGGTTGAATTCAACCAGTTGTTTAAGACTTTCTGGTACATCTATCAGAATATGCCTTCTTTTTGTGATATTATTTAATCTTGTGTTTAGGGATTTTATAACCTTTAAACATTTGTTATTATGTTCAGATGTGAGTCTATTTGCATATTTATTCACTAATGTAACTATATTATTATATTCTCCTACTACTATCTCTATATGATTTTTCAAGGTTTCAGCTTTTATTAATGCATCTTTATTGATACATTTATAAGATTTATCAAACCTGTAGCGAAATTCGTCTATTTATATCGCTATTTTACTCCATTCCATTCTTGTCGTTAAAAAAAAGTTTGTATGAAGCTTTCTTCTAATCTATTTTTTTTTTAAATCTGGTCTGAACGATTTGCCCTATTTATATAACGTCTTTTGATGATTTTGTTATGCTTAACATAAATTGTAAGCATAAATTGTAGAATTAGCACTATTGTAATGATCAGCAATAAGATCCACAACGCATTTATATCGTCTGTGTGATCTATAACTTTTACGTTATTAACTACGTTGGCAGTATTGTCTTTTGCCTCACTAGAATCGCTAAACCATACCATTTTTAGTTTATATTCAATGAAACGTTTTTGAAAGAAAAAGTGAGATTTTCTATTTATGAGTTTTTCTTATTATTATTATATTTATTTCTTCTTCCAGAAAATCAAAAATAAAAATTTTTACGTTTACTGAAGATAAGAATTGTTATACTCTGTCATTTTAAAAAAAAATTTTGAGACGTGGAAATATTAGATGTTAATAAATGTGGTTGGCTCACATGTTTGTTTACAATAATAAAAAAAATTGTCCAACCGCATTGTTAGTAAAAAGCCTAACAGATATTAGTGTTTTTCAAGCAGCGGTTTCCCGCCTCGGCTTGGATTTAGGAATTCAAATTAAGGCAAATTGGGTCATTGGCATTTATTTATGCAGCCCGTTTGCGTTGTTTCGCAAAGCTTGCGAAAGCTTGTTTTCGATGTCTTCCAGACGCTCTTTGTAGCGTTGCCGGGACGTCTCGTCTCTGGCCAACTGGGTCTTTACCCTTTTTCCGGAGCGTTTGTGCTTCTTTAGTTCCTTCCTTTCCTGCCTTGCCCGGTACTCAGCTATTGTGAGTGGGCGTGGTCCATCTGCAGGGTTTTGCTGCAGAGCTTCCTCCAACGTTGGCAAGTCCCTTTGTATCGTAGGCTGCGCGTTTGAGAATTGTGCCTCCTCTGCCATTCAAGTACACTTGGGCAACATTTCAAATTTGTATCGGCTATTTGGTTGGCAAGGTGGCAAGGCATTTATTATCAGGCGGAGGCGAGACTCAGTCTCAAATCCTGATGTCTTTAAGTCCTCGAGTCCTGATGTCCTCGGGTCCTGTCACGGTCGCCATATAATGTTCGGGAACGAATCCAAAGAAGGGTCGGATAGTTTTTGGAGTCAGAGCGTCTGCTCTGTTAGAGTCACTTTATTAGAATGTTTCTGGTGCGCTCGTCTTGGGCTGAGCTGACGCGTACATATAATTCTTATTCTATATACATATTCATAAGCATGCTGAAGGCATGCATATACATATACATATGTGTGCAGAAAGCATACATATGTTATGTATGGCCTGACCACTTGAGCTGCAAAGTGCACGCTCAGCATTCCCACGCTCCGCGATCGGCTTATGTATAAGTGTTAGATCGTATTACTTGAGCGCTGGAATACTTGTGTAATTGTTGGTGGTCTTTTTGGGTACTTGAATGTTATGTTTATTATGACAAAGAGTCATAGTGTTTTGAAGCTAAGTTTTACCCATTAATTTAGTATATTTATAGGGTAGATATGCTACACCACACACTCTTCTCAAAGAGCACTGTCTGCGGTGCAGAATCAGGCAGTTAGAGCACTGCTTATTGATGCGTATGAGCTTGCACTTTAGGTTCCGCGCTGTGCCAGGCTGCACTCTTTGGCGTGTAGGTGTCTGACTCACATCTCTCCGTATGGTTATATAGGCTGGCGCTCTTCGTATTGTAGAAAAACATTGTGACCTGATTCGCTGCCTTAGCGATTTCATATAATCACTCTCTGAAGATCTGCATGGAGGATTCTTTGCCGTCATTGGAATATATCGCCCATTGTGGCTTTAGTTGGATGGGCAGCATGTACACCAGCTCTTGCACGAGCATCGGGTTGCTTATATGATCCTTTGGTTCACAAGCTTTCATCGTCGAGTAAATATTCCCTAGCTTATTCCAGTTTATCCCTGGGTGGCGGAAGTTGTTTAACCTTGTTCAGTACTGACTGAAGGACTTTTTGATGATTTCCGGCACCATGGCCAGCAGCATCAACTGGCTATGGACAATGTTTTTACTTTTCCTTTTTTGCTCGCCTGCACGCAGATTATGTTTTCGGCGTGAGTATAGCCGGCGATCTCAATATTCGTCTGGAAACTGCAAAAAAAACAATGGCCAGTTTTGGGAGTTGCCGTCGAAGGTGGGCGGTTTTCTGGAAATCGCTGGGCGAGAAGCTTCCAAAGCAGTTCTAAGGTGTAGGGCTAACTATCCTTTAAAGAAATAATGTACTTAGTTTGATTTTGGAATTAAAACGCGTCGGACGCGTCCGTAAAACGCTCGATACGTGAAATAAAAAAACCTACATTAAGCGTATGAGGGAGAGCGGCAGCAGAGAAACAAAAACACATCTACAGGCAGCACCATCTTTTTCCTTTGTGTTAAGACATTTGTCTGATATTGAGTTAAAGACCTGCTAAATAAATTCAGAAAACTTAGAAGCTCAGAAAATCAGTGCTCTCTCAACATGGCAATGACCAACGAACAATTTAAAGCTATCATTAAGGCCGCAGTCCCAAGCGACCTCGCTATCCGAGACCAAACATTTAATTAAAAGCTACAAGATATTAAAGAACACTTAGGTAGCGTAAATATCGAAGGTAGGGTCGAAATTAGGATAAACGTCGAAGTCCCTGCCGGAATTCGAGGACAAAAATGATAAATAAGTTTCGTGGCGCGAAGGTGCATGAAAAGTACGAAAGTAAGCACTACAAAGCCTTCATTATAATGAGGGACAAAATAAAAGATCCAGTGAAATGGTTTTCTCATCATTTGATACTCCCCTGATCTATAGGGCCAAGCTCTGATAGAACAGAAAATGTCAACACTCCGCCAAGGATATTTGGCTCTGCTTTAGTACTAGAAGAGCTAGAGAAAAACTGACTACTCATGAACAGGACCAATAACGGCTACTGTTACTGTTTACACTGGCACAAATGCGGAGGTATATTCCTCATTCACATATGAGACAGATACTAGACCCGGACTTGCGACATATAAGGACTCTCATAGCAACAGTGAATGTTCATCATAGGCATGCTAAAATTATCAATTTGTTAGGCACCGCGTTATAATTTGTAGCGTGTACCCCGGAATTCGACAACTCCGCGATTTTAGACACCAACGATTTGAAAAATATAATCAATGAACACTCTACAAATATTACTATAATAGACCTACTGGGAGTTGACCACTTTCTGGAGCCAAAACCCAGTTACCTGCCTACGCAAATCGGCGCGGCACCGCAAAGCTCTTCTAGATAGCCACAGCAGCCGACAGTGTATAATGTAGTGGTACTGCTGCTGATTGTTTTCTTCCGGTTGAAATAGGCATCGGTTGAAGAGGGTTTCGGAGTTTCAGTGCACTATGCTACGCTCTGCGCTTAGCTCGCCGTTTATGGGGTCGGAGTTGTTCTTGCCCTATGTTCTCCATTACTCACCATTTTTATAAAAAGTAAGTGCACTTTCTGACCCTACTCTAATTTAATTCCAAACAAGCAAAATATCACAAGAATTATCCCCGAACAGGGATAATAATTCTTTATCCTGATCAAGAATATATATACTGTTACATACTTTTCAACGAATCTAGTATACCCTTTTACTCTACGAGTAACGGGTATAATAATATGGGTTGGTTCGGATCTGACGATAGCCAGACCAAAGACATTATGGCTCATGTGGCAATAATGTATAAATAATAGATCACACAGATTATATTTAATCCACTTATTAATTATCCACCGTGTAAACTTTGCTTAGCTTGTATTACCGATATATGTTAACCACAATAAAATTATAAAAAGACGTATATGAGCCATGCAAACGAACTAGAAAATATTTAAAATCCGCTAATATGTTTAATAGAAAAAGATAAATAGCTATAGTAGAGTTCCCCGAATATCAGATACCCGTTACTCAGCTAGTGGAAGTGCAAACGATAAATTTCAAAATTTTCTGGAATATCAGTAGAAATTTGGAAAAAAAAACGTAACAATTTTATAAGTGTGGGCGTAAGAGTTTTTTTTACAATTTACAAGATATATAAAAAAGTGAAAAAATATCAGATTTTTCAAAAGTGTGGGTGTAGAGTGGGCGTGGCAAGATTTGGAAACAGATTTGCACTGCGTCTATGTCTTTGGAAGCTGCATGCCTAATATCAACATTCTATCTTTTGTAGTTCGTGAGATCGAGGCGTTCTTACAGACATTCGGACAGACGGACATGTCCAGATCGACTCGGCTATTGATCCTGATCAAGAATATATATACTTCATATGGTCGGAAACTTTTCCCTCTGCCTGTTAAATAGTTTTTAACGAATCTAGTATAGCATTTTACTCTACGAGTAACGGGTATAACAAGAGAGAATGCTATAGTCGAGTTCCCCGACTATCATATACCCGTTACTCAGCTAGTGGAAGTGCGAACGAGAAATTTCAACATTATCTGAAAT
Organism: Drosophila orena; assembly: GCA_005876975.1. Classification (NCBI taxonomy): domain Eukaryota; kingdom Metazoa; phylum Arthropoda; class Insecta; order Diptera; family Drosophilidae; genus Drosophila; species Drosophila orena. The sequence continues at coordinate 150,682 of VCKV01000353.1, forward strand.
CTGTAGTAATTGGGGAAAAAAAGGAAATTAAAAACAACTTAAATTAATTTTAAAGTGTGGGCGTGAACATTTAGTGCAAAAAGTTTTTTGGCAAACATATAGAAATTTATAAGATATATATTAAATAATACAAAATATCACAACCTTTTTCCGTTTTGGGAGGATTGTGGGTGTTCGAGTGGGTGTTCGAGTGGGCGTACCAAAAAGCTTTTTTGGCAAACCAATGGATTTTACAAGATATATAAAAACAATGAAAAAATTTCAAAATTCCTGAAATTGTGGACGTGGCAGTTTTATGCGGTTTGTGTGCGTTAGAGTGGACGTGGAAAAAAGTTTTTTGGCAAATCTATAGAAATTTACAAAATATCTACAAAAATGAATAATGTGTGGGCGTGACAGTTTTGGACGGTTTGTGGGCGTTAGAATGGGCATGGGAAAACAATTAGGGCAAGTCGATAGAAATTTACAGCACTAATAAAAAAATGAAAAAATATCACAAAGTTTTTCAAAAAGTTGGCTTGTGGACGGAAGAGTTGTCTACGTTTGGAAACGAACTTGCACTGCAAGCTGCGTGCTTAGTCTCAGCACTCTAGCTTTTGTAGTTCCTGAGATCGAGGCGTTCATACGGACAGACGATCTAGCGGATGGACCGGCAGACGGACATGGCCAGTTCGACTCGGCTATTAATCGTGATCAAGAATATAAGTATTTTATATGGTCGAAAACGTTTCCTTCTGCCTGTTACATACTCTACGAGTAACGTGTATAACAAAGAAATATTAAATATTATCAAAATTACTATTTAAACTAAATTAATAAATAAAATAAATATGATCAAAACAAAATAAATTAAGAAACAAAATCAAGAGACTAATGCCAAAATGTCTTTGTTCATATTAAGGTCAATACAGGCATTGAGCCAATTTCGCACGTTCGTTAGTGGGAAGGAATTTGAAGGAGCTTACACTTACTTCGAAACACCAGCATGCCCTTTATTCCACTGCTCATAAATTAAAAAAACTAATAGTTTTGTTATCATTACCATACGTGACTATTAATGAAATCACTGAGGTTAATATCTATGTAGGGACAACAACGATATTATTATTCCGCCTACATCGTCAACATATGTAATTTGTAGAGATATACAAAATTGGCAGAAAATAATAAAAGATCTGAATGAGGCAAAAACGACATTTAACAAGTCGTACAAATGTCTCAGCCAAAATAGACAATTAGTACAAAAAGAAACTATAAACAGGCATGCTCGCATATTGGTAAAATGCTTTAATGAAGAACCCCATAACAGAAGATTCCCAGACAGAAAAAATTTGACACAAGCAGCAAAACTTTTCAATAGACTTCGAGAATATCTGCTATTGATTAAACGAATATGAAACCTTATATATAAGTTATTGCCCTATAAGTTATTGTTATTGATATTTCAACATCATTTCTGGGTAAACACAAGTGCCCAAAATGCTGACCAAAGGTCTGCAATCTTTCCGCTGTCAACGACCAGCTAAAAGTGCGATCATCTGCACTTCTCCGCCGCGTAGCCGCTGACGACCACTGATTCGCTGCCGACGCCTGCTGCGACGCTACCGACGCCCACACTTGATTGCTAGGGACTTAGGGAAATATTTTGTATCTTAGCTTTAGTTTCAAATGAACAATTACAATAAACGGTCGCTTGCGATCTACAAAATAAAAATCAATAAATTGTAATTATTTGCTGGCGCCCGAACAGGGACCAGCGAATAACGCGCACGACAGACAAAATTCTAAGTCGCGAAGCGAAATAAAATTTTGCAAAAAATTCTTTGGTCAAATTAGTGCCGAAGAAACTCCCGTGAGTTAATAAAAAATTCGCGGTCGGCATTTATAAAAAAAAAAAACTTTTGTTTTCCGGAAGAGGAAAATATTCAACGGCAGAATATTGCCCATCGGTGGATCACATTTGCACAAGGCAAAAAGGATGATCTTCACCCAGCCAGGAGGAGTGACCACAGCAATTTTATTGTAAGACAAGAAAGAAATATTTTTTTTTATAAAATTTATTTTAAGATTTAAAAATTTAATACACTTGTACTTTAACATTTCATCGACCCCAGATCAGTTTCGACAGTACATTTAAATTTTAAATTTCCCTTTTAATTTACTTACGGTTGTGAAAAATATAATTCAAGCTCGAACAGCTCGAATGATTTAAATTGCCAAGATCATAACACTCGTGCCTTTTTGTTTTGTTTAAGTTCGTTCTGTGTAAGTGTTGTCCGAGTTAAAAGCCAATATGGCAAACCCCAATAATCTAATAAGACCACCGGTTCTCAGTTCAAATGAAAGACCGGTACCCGTAGAAAGACCCGACCTGCCTGTACCACGTATAGCTATATTTTCATATTTTCCCTTTGCAAGGTCGACCAATTAATTCAGGTACTGCACTAGATACATCTCTAATGTACGCCATTATGGCGGATACATTTTCAATGATGTTTCCCGTGTCTTCTTTGTAGGTTTTATTACTGCTGATATGAACAGATCCTGCAGATCTTCCTGTTTTATTTCTACTTGGGAGTCTCTTAACGATTCCGTTGACCTATCTTCTCTCTAACCTCTATTGTAATAGGAGTGTTTAATATTGTTGGGAGTGATATATTTAAACCATATGGTCCTTTTACATATATTATTAATTTATTAAAAAGTTTTATAAAAAACTTTGGAGCTACAATACCCTGGCTTTTACCTAACGTTCCTTTCGCTCCATTGATTAATACTGTAACCAATAATCATTCTTTTGCAGGATAGATGTTAACTCGAAAAGAAGCGATCACGCGAATAATTCCTCGGCTGGGCTAGTAGACTAGTGGTGTAGGTCTTTTCTATTTCTTTCGGCTGCCTAACTCATTATTAATTTTAAAACCAGATCGCGTGAAATGGACAAGCTCATATTAAAAAGGTTTTATGTATATTTTGTCTATTGAATAGAAATTGAAAATTTACCGTAAAAATATAATATATTAGATCAAAAAAATCCACTATTGAGTTCGCTGATGATAATAAAAAGACGTATCTAATAGCGGCCAAAATAAATATGTAGTGATTTGTACTATTCAATATTTATTTTCACTGTTTTCTTTTATTTTCGGATCGCTTTAAAACTTCGTCTAAGACGTCCGTAGCAATACTAAATTCAGCTTTGTAAAGATGTACGTGCGGACTGTGCATTCATAAAGCTCCACAAGTAGTGGTTCTTATATTCTGAAAATAAAAGGAAAACAAAAAATCCACTATAGGCTTCGTGGCTTATTATGGCGGCCACATTCTCCCCCCGGTGAACTGCGATCTATTCGGGCGTACTTATCTCCATCGGCATGTAGTTGCTTGTTGTTCAACTCTATGGATTAGGTGGTGGTTGCAGCCGTTGATACCACACACTCTTCTCAAAGAGCACTGTCTGCGGTGCAGAATCAGGCAGTTAGAGCACTGCTTATTGATGCGTATGAGCTTGCACTTTAGGTTCCGCGCTGTGCCAGGCTGCACTCTTTGGCGTGTAGGTGTCTGACTCACATCTCTCCGTATGGTTATATAGGCTGGCGCTCTTCGTATTGTAGAAAAACATTGTGACCTGATTCGCTGCCTTAGCGATTTCATATAATCACTTCATGAAGATCTGCACGGAGGATTCTTTGCCGTCATTGGAATATATCGCCCATTGTGGCTTTAGTTGGATGGGCAGCATGTACACCAGCTCTTGCACGAGCATCGGGCTGCTTATATGATCCTTTAGTTCACAAGCTTTCATCGTCGAGTAAATATTCCCTACGCCCAAAGCGTATTCGATGAGTGAATCCAGTTTATCCCTGGGTGGCGGAAGTTGTTTAACCTTGTTCAGTACTGACTGAAGGACTTTTTAATGATTTCTGGCACCATGGCCAGCAGCATTAACTGGCTATGGACAATGTTTTTACTTTTCCTTTTTTGCTCGCCTGCACGCAGATTATGTTTTCGGCGTGAGTATAGCCGGCGATCTCAATATTCGTCTGGAAACTGCAAAAAAAAAATGGCCAGTTTTGGGAGTTGCCGTCGAAGGTGGGCGGTTTTCTGGAAATCGCTGGGCGAGAAGCTTCCAAAGCAGTTCTAAGGTGTAGGGCTAACTATCCTTTAAAGAAATAATGTACTTAGTTTGATTTTGGAATTAAAACGCGTCGGACGCGTCCGTAAAACGCTCGATACGTGAAATAAAAAAACCTACATTAAGCGTATGAGGGAGAACGGCAGCAGAGAAACAAAAACACATCTACAGGCAGCACCATCTTTTTCCTTTGTGTTAAGACATTTGTCTGATATTGAGTTAAAGACCTGCTAAATAAATTCAGAAAACTTAGAAGCTCAGAAAATCAGTGCTCTCTCAACATGGCAATGACCAACGAACAATTTAAAGCTATCATTAAGGCCGCAGTCCCAAGCGACCTCGCTATCCGAGACCAAACATTTAATTAAAAGCTACAAGATATTAAAGAACACTTAGGTAGCGTAAATATCGAAGGTAGGGTCGAAATTAGGATAAACGTCGAAGTCCCTGCCGGAATTCGAGGACAAAAATGATAAATAAGTTTCGTGGCGCGAAGGTGCATGAAAAGTACGAAAGTAAGCACTACAAAGCCTTCATTATAATGAGGGACAAAATAAAAGATCCAGTGAAATGGTTTTCTCATCATTTGATACTCCCCTGATCTATAGGGCCAAGCTCTGATAGAACAGAAAATGTCAACACTCCGCCAAGGATATTTGGCTCTGCTTTAATACTAGAAGAGCTAGAGAAAAACTGACTACTCATGAACAGGACCAATAACGGCTACTGTTACTGTTTACACTGGCACAAATGCGGAGGTATATTCCTCATTCACATATGAGACAGATACTAGACCCGGACTTGCGAGATATAAGGACTCTCATAGCAACAGTGAATGTTCATCATAGGCATGCTAAAATTATCAATTTGTTAGGCACCGCGTTATAATTTGTAGCGTGTACCCCGGAATTCGACAACTCCGCGATTTTAGACACCAACGATTTGAAAAATATAATCAATGAACACTCTACAAATATTACTATAATAGACCTACTGGGAGTTGACCACTTTCTGGAGCCAAAACCCAGTTACCTGCCTACGCAAATCGGCGCGGCACCGCAAAGCTCTTCTAGATAGCCACAGCAGCCGACAGTGTATAATGTAGTGGTACTGCTGCTGATTGTTTTCTTCCGGTTGAAATAGGCATCGGTTGAAGAGGGTTTCGGAGTTTCAGTGCACTATGCTACGCTCTGCGCTTAGCTCGCCGTTTATGGGGTCGGAGTTGTTCTTGCCCTATGTTCTCCATTACTCACCATTTTTATAAAAAGTAAGTGCACTTTCTGACCCTACTCTAATTTAATTCCAAACAAGCAAAATATCACAAGAATTATCCCCGAACAGGGATAATAATTCTTTATCCTGATCAAGAATATATATACTGTTACATACTTTTCAACGAATCTAGTATATCCTTTTACTCTACGAGTAACGGGTATAATAATATGGGTTGGTTCGGATCTGACGATAGCCAGACCAAAGACATTATGGCTCATGTGGCAATCCACTTATTAATTATCCACCGTGTAAACTTTGCTTAGGTTGTATTACCGATATATGTTAACCACAATAAAATTATAAAAAGACGTATATGAGCCATGCAAACGAACTAGAAAATATTTAAAATCCGCTAATATGTTTAATAGAAAAAGATAAATAGCTATAGTAGAGTTCCCCGAATATCAGATACCCGTTACTCAGCTAGTGGAAGTGCAAACGATAAATTTCAAAATTATCTGGAATATCAGTAGAAATTTGGAAAAAAAAACGTAACAATTTTATAAGTGTGGGCGTAAGAGTTTTTTTTACAATTTACAAGATATATAAAAAAGTGAAAAAATATCAGGTTTTTCAAAAGTGTGGGTGTAGAGTGGGCGTGGCAAGATTTGGAAACAGATTTGCACTGCGTCTATGTCTTTGGAAGCTGCATGCCTAATATCAACATTCTATCTTTTGTAGTTCGTGAGATCGAGGCGTTCTTACAGACATTCGGACAGACGGACATGTCCAGATCGACTCGGCTATTGATCCTGATCAAGAATATATATACTTCATATGGTCGGAAACTTTTCCCTCTGCCTGTTAAATAGTTTTTAACGAATCTAGTATAGCATTTTACTCTACGAGTAACGGGTATAACAAGAGAGAATGCTATAGTCGAGTTCCCCGACAATCATATACCCGTTACTCAGCTAGTGGAAGTGCGAACGAGAAATTTCAACATTATCTGAAATCTGTAGTAATTGGGGAAAAAAAGGAAATTAAAAACAACTTAAATTAATTTTAAAGTGTGGGCGTGAACATTTAGTGCAAAAAGTTTTTTGGCAAGCATATAGAAATTTACAAGATATATAAAATAATATATAAAATTAAGAAACAAAATCAAGAGACTAATGCCAAAATGTCTTTGTTCATATTAAGGTCAATACAGGCATTGAGCCAATTTCGCACGTTCGTTAGTGGGAAGGAATTTGAAGGAGCTTACACTTACTTCGAAACACCAGCATGCCCTTTATTCCACTACGTGACTATTAATGAAATCACTGAGGTTAATATCTATGTAGGGACAACAACGATATTATTATTCCGCCTACATCGTCAACATATGTAATTTGTAGAGATATACAAAATTGGCAGAAAATAATAAAAGATCTGAATGAGGCAAAAACGACATTTGACAAGTCGTACAAATGTCTCAGCCAAAATAGACAATTAGTACAAAAAGAAACTATAAACAGGCATGCTCGCATATTGGTAAAATGCTTTAATGAAGAACCCCATAACAGAAGATTCCCAGACAGAAAAAATTTGACACAAGCAGCAGATCCTGCAGATCTTCCTGTTTTATTTCTACTTGGGAGTCTCTTAACGATTCCGTTGACCTATCTTCTCTCTAACCTCTATTGTAATAGGAGTGTTTAATATTGTTGGGAGTGATATATTTAGACCATATGGTCCTTTTACATATATTATTAATTTATTAAAAAGTTTTATAAAAAACTTTGGAGCTACAATACCCTGGCTTTTACCTAACGTTCCTTTCGCTCCATTGATTAATACTGTAACCAATAATCATTCTTTTGCAGGATAGATGTTAACTCGAAAAGAAGCGATCACGCGAATAATTCCTCGGCTGGGCTAGTAGACTAGTGGTGTAGGTCTTTTCTATTTCTTTCGGCTGCCTAACTCATTATTAATTTTAAAACCAGATCGCGTGAAATGGACAAGCTCATATTAAAAAGGTTTTATGTATATTTTGTCTATTGAATAGAAATTGAAAATTTACCGTAAAAATATAATATATTTGATCAAAAAAATCCACTATTGAGTTCGCTGATGATAATAAAAAGACGTATCTAATAGCGGCCAAAATAAATATGTAGTGATTTGTACTATTCAATATTTATTTTCACTGTTTTCTTTTATTTTCGGATCGCTTTAAAACTTCGTCTAAGACGTCCGTAGCAATACTAAATTCAGCTTTGTAAAGATGTACGTGCGGACTGTGCATTCATAAAGCTCCACAAGTAGTGGTTCTTATATTCTGAAAATAAAAGGAAAACAAAAAATCCACTATAGGCTTCGTGGCTTATTATGGCGGCCACATTCTCCCCCCGGTGAACTGCGATCTATTCGGGCGTACTTATCTCCATCGGCATGTAGTTGCTTGTTGTTCAACTCTATGGATTAGGTGGTGGTTGCAGCCGTTGATACCACACACTCTTCTCAAAGAGCACTGTCTGCGGTGCAGAATCAGGCAGTTAGAGCACTGCTTATTGATGCGTATGAGCTTGCACTTTAGGTTCCGCGCTGTGCCAGGCTGCACTCTTTGGCGTGTAGGTGTCTGACTCACATCTCTCCGTATGGTTATATAGGCTGGCGCTCTTCGTATTGTAGAAAAACATTGTGACCTGATTCGCTGCCTTAGCGATTTCATATAATCACTTCATGAAGATCTGCACGGAGGATTCTTTGCCGTCATTGGAATATATCGCCCATTGTGGCTTTAGTTGGATGGGCAGCATGTACAGCAGCTCTTGCACGAGCATCGGGCTGCTTATATGATCCTTTAGTTCACAAGCTTTCATCGTCGAGTAAATATTCCCTACGCCCAAAGCGTATTCGATGAGTGAATCCAGTGGGTGGCGGAAGTTGTTTAACCTTGTTCAGTACTGACTGAAGGACTTTTTAATGATTTCTGGCACCATGGCCAGCAGCATTAACTGGCTATGGACAATGTTTTTACTTTTCCTTTTTTGCTCGCCTGCACGCAGATTATGTTTTCGGCGTGAGTATAGCCGGCGATCTCAATATTCGTCTGGAAACTGCAAAAAAAACAATGGCCAGTTTTGGGAGTTGCCGTCGAAGGTGGGCGGTTTTCTGGAAATCGCTGGGCGAGAAGTTTCCAAAGCAGTTCTAAGGTGTATGGCTAACTATCCTTTAAAGAAATAATGTACTTAGTTTGATTTTGGAATTAAAACGCGTCGGACGCGTCCGTAAAACGCTCGATACGTGAAATAAAAAAACCTACATTAAGCGTATGAGGGAGAGCGGCAGCAGAGAAACAAAAACACATCTACAGGCAGCACCATCTTTTTCCTTTGTGTTAAGACATTTGTCTGATATTGAGTTAAAGACCTGCTAAATAAATTCAGAAAACTTAGAAGCTCAGAAAATCAGTGCTCTCTCAACATGGCAATGACCAACGAACAATTTAAAGCTATCATTAAGGCCGCAGTCCCAAGCGACCTCGCTATCCGAGACCAAACATTTAATTAAAAGCTACAAGATATTAAAGAACACTTAGGTAGCGTAAATATCGAAGGTAGGGTCGAAATTAGGATAAACGTCGAAGTCCCTGCCGGAATTCGAGGACAAAAATGATAAATAAGTTTCGTGGCGCGAAGGTGCATGAAAAGTACGAAAGTAAGCACTACAAAGCCTTCATTATAATGAGGGACAAAATAAAAGATCCAGTGAAATGTTTTTCTCATCATTTGATACTCCCCTGATCTATAGGGCCAAGCTCTGATAGAACAGAAAATGTCAACACTCCGCCAAGGATATTTGGCTCTGCTTTAATACTAGAAGAGCTAGAGAAAAACTGACTACTCATGAACAGGACCAATAACGGCTACTGTTACTGTTTACACTGGCACAAATGTGGAGGTATATTCCTCATTCACATATGAGACAGATACTAGACCCGGACTTGCGACATATAAGGACTCTCATAGCAACAGTGAATGTTCATCATAGGCATGCTAAAATTATCAATTTGTTAGGCACCGCGTTATAATTTGTAGCGTGTACCCCGGAATTCGACAACTCCGCGATTTTAGACACCAACGATTTGAAAAATATAATCAATGAACACTCTACAAATATTACTATAATAGACCTACTGGGAGTTGACCACTTTCTGGAGCCAAAACCCAGTTACCTGCCTACGCAAATCGGCGCGGCACCGCAAAGCTCTTCTAGATAGCCACAGCAGCCGACAGTGTATAATGTAGTGGTACTGCTGCTGATTGTTTTCTTCCGGTTGAAATAGGCATCGGTTGAAGAGGGTTTCGGAGTTTCAGTGCACTATGCTACGCTCTGCGCTTAGCTCGCCGTTTATGGGGTCGGAGTTGTTCTTGCCCTATGTTCTCCATTACTCACCATTTTTATAAAAAGTAAGTGCACTTTCTGACCCTACTCTAATTTAATTCCAAACAAGCAAAATATCACAAGAATTATCCCCGAACAGGGATAATAATTCTTTATCCTGATCAAGAATATATATACTGTTACATACTTTTCAACGAATCTAGTATACCCTTTTACTCTACGAGTAACGGGTATAATAATATGGGTTGGTTCGGATCTGACGATAGCCAGACCAAAGACATTATGGCTCATGTGGCAATCCACTTATTAATTATCCACCGTGTAAACTTTGCTTAGGTTGTATTACCGATATATGTTAACCACAATAAAATTATAAAAAGACGTATATGAGCCATGCAAACGAACTAGAAAATATTTAAAATCCGCTAATATGTTTAATAGAAAAAGATAAATAGCTATAGTAGAGTTCCCCGAATATCAGATACCCGTTACTCAGCTAGTGGAAGTGCAAACGATAAATTTCAAAATTATCTGGAATATCAGTAGAAATTTGGAAAAAAAAAACGTAACAATTTTATAAGTGTGGGCGTAAGAGTTTTTTTTACAATTTACAAGATATATAAAAAAGTGAAAAAATATCAGGTTTTTCAAAAGTGTGGGTGTAGAGTGGGCGTGGCAAGATTTGGAAACAGATTTGCACTGCGTCTATGTCTTTGGAAGCTGCATGCCTAATATCAACATTCTATCTTTTGTAGTTCGTGAGATCGAGGCGTTCTTACAGACATTCGGACAGACGGACATGTCCAGATCGACTCGGCTATTGATCCTGATCAAGAATATATATACTTCATATGGTCGGAAACTTTTCCCTCTGCCTGTTAAATAGTTTTTAACGAATCTAGTATAGCATTTTACTCTACGAGTAACGGGTATAACAAGAAAGAATGCTATAGTCGAGTTCCCCGACTATCATATACCCGTTACTCAGCTAGTGGAAGTGCGAACGAGAAATTTCAACATTATCTGAAATCTGTAGTAATTGGGGAAAAAAAAGGAAATTAAAAACAACTTAAATTAATTTTAAAGTGTGGGCGTGAACATTTAGTGCAAAAAGTTTTTTGGCAAGCATATAGAAATTTACAAGATATATAAAATAATACAAAATATCACAACCTTTTTCCGTTTTGGGAGGATTGTGGGTGTTCGAGTGGGCGTACCAAAAAGTTTTCTTTGGCAAACCTATGGATTTTACAAGATATATAAAAACAATGAAAAAATTTCAAAATTCCTGAAATTGTGGACGTGGCAGTTTTATGCGGTGTGTGCGTTAGAGTGGACGTGGAAAAAAGTTTTTTGGCAAATCTATAGAAATTTACAAAATATCTACAAAAATGAAGAATGTGTGGGCGTGACAGTTTTGGGCGGCTTGTGGGCGTTAGAATGGGCATGGGAAAACAATTAGGGCAAGTCGATAGAAATTTACAGCACTAATAAAAAAATGAAAAATATCACAAAGTTTTTCAAAAAGTTGGCTTGTGGACGGAAGAGTTGTCTACGTTTGGAAACGAACTTGCACAGCGTATATGTCTCTGCAAGCTGCGTGCTTAGTCTCAACACTCTAGCTTTTGTAGTTCCTGAGATCGAGGCGTTCATACGGACAGACGATCTACCGGATGGACCGGCAGACGGACATGGCCAGTTCGACTCGGCTATTAATCGTGATCAAGAATATAAGTATTTTATATGGTCGAAAACGTTTCCTTCTGCCTGTTACATACTCTACGAGTAACGTGTATAACAAAGAAATATTAAATATTATCAAAATTACTATTTAAACTAAATTAATAAATAAAATATTATATGATCAAAACAAAATAAATTAAGAAACAAAATCAAGAGACTAATGCCAAAATGTCTTTGTTCATATTAAGGTCAATACAGGCATTGAGCCAATTTCGCACGTTCGTTAGTGGGAAGGAATTTGAAGGAGCTTACACTTACTTCGAAACACCAGCATGCCCTTTATTCCACTGCTCATAAATTAAAAAAACTAATAGTTTTGTTATCATTACCATACGTGACTATTAATGAAATCACTGAGTTTAATATCTATGTAGGGACAACAACGATATTATTATTCCGCCTACATCGTCAACATATGTAATTTGTAGAAATATATATATAAATATAAAATGGCAGAAAATAATAAAAGATCTGAATGAGGCAAAAACGACATTTGACAAGTCGTACAAATGTCTCAGCCAAAATAGACAATTAGTACAAAAAGAAACTATAAACAGGCATGCTCGCATATTGGTAAAATGCTTTAATGAAGAACCCCATAACAGAAGATTCCCAGACAGAAAAAATTTGACACAAGCAGCAAAACTTTTCAATAGACTTCGAGAATATCTGCTATTGATTAAACGAATATGAAACCTTATATATAAGTTATTGCCCTATAAGTTATTGTTATTGATATTTCAACATCATTTCTGGGTAAACACAAGTGCCCAAAATGCTGACCAAAGGTCTGCAATCTTTCCGCTGTCAACGACCAGCTAAAAGTGCGATCATCTGCACTTCTCCGCCGCGTAGCCGCTGACGACCACTGATTCGCTGCCGACGCCTGCTGCGACGCTACCGACGCCCACACTTGATTGCTAGGGACTTAGGGAAATATTTTGTATCTTAGCTTTAGTTTCAAATGAACAATTACAATAAACGGTCGCTTGCGATCTACAAAATAAAAATCAATAAATTGTAATTATTTGCTGGCGCCCGAACAGGGACCAGCGAATAACGCGCACGACAGACAAAATTCTAAGTCGCGAAGCGAAATAAAATTTTGCAAAAAATTCGTTGGTCAAATTAGTGCCGAAGAAACTCCCGTGAGTTAATAAAAAATTCGCGGTCGGCATTATAAAAAAAAAAAACTTTTGTTTTCCGGAAGAGGAAAATATTCAACGGCAGAATATTGCCCATCGGTGGATCACATTTGCACAAGGCAAAAAGGATGACCTTCACCCAGCCAGGAGGAGTGACCACAGCAATTTTATTGTAAGACAAGAAAGAAATATTTTTTTTTATAAAATTTATTTTAAGATTTAAAAATTAAATACACTTGTACTTTAACATTTCATCGACCCCAGATCAGTTTCGACAGTACATTTAAATTTTAAATTTCCCTTTTAATTTACTTACGGTTGTGAAAAATATAATTCAAGCTCGAACAGCTCGAATGATTTAAATTGCCAAGATCATAACACTCGTGCCTTTTTGTTTTCTTTAAGTTCGTTCTGTGTAAGTGTTGTCCGAGTTAAAAGCCAACCCCAATAATCTAATAAGACCACCGGTTCTCAGTTCAAATGAGAGACCGGTACCCGTAGAAAGACCCGACCTGCCTGCCTGAACGGCAGCGCGTAGATATGAATGTTGAACAGTTGGCAGGGTTGATTGGACAAACGGTAGCCCAAATTTTACCTGGACTGATAAAAAAATGGACAATGACACACTTGACTTTACTGACGTGAGAGATCAGGTCGTCGAGCCTGAATACAGAAACAATTTAGGGGACTTTGACAGGGTACCTGATATCGTAAAATCGATTAGGGAATTCTCTGGGGACCCAGCAGAATTCGGCTCTTGGAAAAAGAGCGTTGATAGAATCATGGAAACTTATACCCCATTTGTGGGTACTCCAAAATATTATGGTATACTTCATACCATAAGAAATAGAATTGTCGGAAGTGCCGACGTGGCACTCGAGTCCTACAGCATTCCGCTGGATTGGAATGCCATGTCAAGATGTCTCACTCTGCATTACGCAGACAAACGAGACATAACTACACTAGAATACCAAATACCAATTTTGGACCAAGGTCGCCAACAGTCGGTGGAAGACTTCCACCAAGACGTTTATAAAAATCTCTCGCTTATTTTAAATAAGCTTAGCTGCATGCAAATGACCCGAGAATCCGAGCATTTTCATTACAAAAATGTACAGAGATAAAGCTCTGGACACTTTTATTAGAGGCCTTCGAGGAGACTTACCTCGCCTCTTGGCTATAAAGGAGCCAGCCGATCTCCCTTCAGCTTTGCATTATTGCTTAAAACTTGAAAACCAAACATACAGATCAAACCATGCGGCAAATAAGGGGCAACAGTCGAGCTTCAGGGTAAACGAAAAACCCATACCGGCACCCCGCAATTTTCAGCCGGCGAATGCCTTTGGCCATCGACAGCCTCCACCGGTCCCTCCACGAAACTTCATGAGGGGACCACCACAACACTTAGGCCAGCCATTCGCTGCGCCAAGACAACACATGCTCAATTTCGGTAATGCACCGTTCACCGCACCCCGACAAAATTATCAACAACAATGGCAACAATATAATTCCCCACCCCGTCCTTTCGCGGCCAAACCGCAACCAAGACCAGAACCAATGGACGTGGACCGCAGTATACAGACGAGAAATGTCAATTATATGAACCGACCACATTTTGACGCCGGCAAACGACCGAGCGGACAGACTACAGACATAAACAAAAGACAAAGAAATTATAATATCCAAACTATGGGCATGGGACAGCCAAGTGTCAAAATAGCTGGGCCCAGTTCAAGCATGACAGACTATCAACGGTCGATGTAAGAATATGAAACCCAGAACGACATAAATGGCACCATGGACGAATATTGCAACGAACTGACGGACTACTTAAATGACGATGAGCAACAACAACCAGTGTTGCATTTTTTAGATTAGAAAACTCCTCACTGCCATACTTCGAATGTAGAGTGAGGAGTGGAAAGGTTCTAAAGGTGTTGATCGACACGGGCTCCAACAAAAATTATATTCAGCCCAAACTGGTGTCGAATGCAATACCAAATAACAAGCCTTTCATAGCTGCCACTCCGGGTGGCGATATAAAAATAACACACTACAAGAGAGCAGACCTTTTTGACTGGGAAATAAAATTTTTCCTATTAACATCTCTTACGACATTCGACGCAATTCTCGGCAAAGACACCCTAAAAGAAATGGGAGCACAGATAGATTTAGGAAATTTGACCATGACACTAGGAAATGGGAAGAGGATTGCAATCAAGGAACGAAGGTTCGAGGCTGTTAATACAATCAACCCCAGAATAGATCACTTGGGACAAAAACAAAAAGAAAAACTGAATCGGGTAATTAATAATTATCCAGGTCTCTTCGCAGACCCAAACCAAAAACTGACCGTCACAACAAATGTAAAGGCAGCAATTCGAACCACATCGGATACACCTGTGTATTCGAAGTTTTATCAGTACCCGATGTCCCTAAAAGATGAAGTCAATAAACAAATAGCGGAGCTTTTGCGCGACGGAATAATTCGACCATCAAGGTCACCCTACAATTCACCAGTGTGGATTGTGCCAAAAAAACTCGACTCCTCTGGTAAAAAGAAATACAGAGTCGTGATTGATTACCGAAAATTCAATATGGTAACAGTGGCAGATAGGTACCCTATCCCCGATATTAACGAGGTTTTAGCCCAACTTGGTGACAACAAAGTTTTCTCGGTGCTCGATCTTAAAAGTGGGTTTCACCAGATCCCACTAAAAGACTCCGATATCGAAAAGACCGCCTTCTCCATAAATCATGGAAAATACGAGTTCACTCGACTCCCATTCGGTCTGAAAAATGCACCATCAATATTCCAACGCGCACTCGACGATATCTTTCATGAGCATATTGGCAAAATATGTTTCATCTATATCGACGATATCATTATCTTTAGCAAAGATGATGAAACCCATTACAAACACCTGGACATAATTTTCAAGACCTTGCAACAAGCCAACATGAAATGTCAGTTAGACAAATGCGAGTTTATGAAGAGGAAGGTAGAATTCCTGGGATTCGTCGTGTCCGACAAGGGCATAGAAACCAATCCAATCAAAGTACAGGCAATTTCAGACTTCCCAATTCCAAAAACACTCAAAGAACTGAGATCATTCTTGGGATTATCCGGATTTTACAGGAGATTTATTCCCAACTACGCTAAGTTGGCAAAACCACTTAGCTCGCTTTTGAGAGGGGAGGATTGGCGAATTTCCAAGACATTATCGTCAAAAAAATCCGTCTCCCTTAATAACGAAGCAATGGAAGCCTTCAAGAAATTGAAGAGCAGTTTGATTTCCTCAGACGTGATATTTCACTACCCAGATTTTAAAAGAGAATTTCACCTAACAACGGACGCTTCCAATTTCGCAGTGGGTGCTGTTCTTTCACAAGAAAACAGACCCATTTCATTCTTATCGAGAACACTCTCGAAGGCAGAGGAAAACTACGCCACAAATGTGAAAGAAATGCTAGCCATTATCTGGGCTCTAAAACAGCTCAAAATTTACCTTTACGGTAAAGCAAAGGTGAAAATCTTTACCGACCATCAGCCTCTGACCCATTCCTTCAGCAGCTGGAATGGAAATGCGAGAATCAAAAGATGGAAGTCATACCTCGAAGAATACAACTATGAAATTCTCTATAAACCAGGCAAAGAAAACGCTGTGGCCGACGCTCTGTCCAGAGGACCGACAGCCGCGCAAATAAACTCGGTAACCTCAACAATGCACAGCTCTAACAGTTCGAGCCATGGGTTGATACCTAGCGTTGAAGCCCCAATAAATGCATTTAAAAATCAAATTTTCTTCAGGAAATCAGAGTCGGAGAATTACTCAGTTAGCATTCCATTCCCGACATTCCATAGGCATTTAGTGGATCGTAAATTGTTCACACCTGATAGCCTCTTGTCAGATTTGAAGAAATATCTTACCCATCCGTGATAAACGGAATTTTCAGATCCAAGGATGTAATGGGGAAAATACAAATCCTCTACCCCATCCACTTTAAGGGTTTCAAGATTCACTCAGACTGAGGTCAAAGACCTTGTTACCGAAGCCGAACAGGAGGAAGAAATACTTAGGACACACAACAGAGCACACAGAAACGCTTTGGAAAATAAAGCTCAGCTGTCTGAAAGAGTGTATTTTCCTAAAATGAGGAAAAAAGTTTCAGCTATCGTGAGTCAGTGTTTGGTGTGTAAGACCTCTAAATATGACAGACACCCCACACATCCGGAAATCAGAGAAACTCCCTTGCCAGAATACACGGACAAATTATTCATGTCGACATCTACTCGACAGAACGATATCTGGTTGTCACAGCAATCGACAAATTCTCCAAGCTGGCTCTGGGAAGAGTCATTAAATCGAAAGCTGTAGAGGACATTAGAAAACCCTTAAGAGATATCGTATTCTATTATTGAGTGCCCAAACTAATAGTAATAGACAACGAAAAGTCCCTCAACTCAGCTTCTATCAAATTCATGTTGACAGACCAGCTGGGCATTGAGCTCTATAAAGCACCTCCGTACAAGAGTACGGTAAACGGACAGATAGAAAGATTTCACTCCACACTCTCCGAAATAATGAGATGTTTGAAAGGGGATGGAACACATAGAAGCTTCGAAGAACTTCTCGATAGAGCTATCTATGAATACAACTTCACTGTTCATTCGGTCACAAAGAAGCGACCCCTAGAGGTGTTCTTCGGTAGGGTAACTACCGCGTCACCGGAAAAGTACGAACAAGCTAGACTGGACAATGTAGACCGTCTTAGAAAGAAACAGGAAACTGACAATATAAAAATTACAACCAGACAAG